>JAHWFO010015425.1:4501384-4540817 GCA_023313115.1 Rhysida immarginata | reverse complement strand
GACAGACCCAAGCAGAAGTTGCGAGATTTTTTCATGTTTCGAGAAATCTCATCTCGGAATTATGGAGACAGTTCCAAGAGACAGGGACGATATGCAGACGACCAGAGCAAGGTCGCCCTAGGGCTGCCTCAAGGCAAGAAGACAGGTATCTTGCTCTAACAGCCAGGCGTCATAGGGTGATGACGGCCACTCAGCTCGCAAACGAGCTCTCGTCTGCTACTGGAACCTCTATTTCGAGGCATACTGTTTACCGGAGGCTTCATGAGAGAGGGCTGTATGCCAGGAGACCAGCGGTCTGCATACCACTCACTCCAGGACAAAGGAGAGCCCGGCTGACTTGGTGCAGACAACACCAGCCCTGGACCCAAGCACAATGGGCCTATGTTTTATTCAGTGATGAGTCGAGATTCAGCCTAAGCATGGATTCCCGGCGAGTTTTCATCTGGAGAGAAACAGGAGCACGTTAAATCCCTCTAACATCACGGAAGTTGACCACTATGGTGGTGGTGGTGTCAAGGTCTGCTCATGTTGGACGAATGCACAGACCTCCATGTTTTTGAGAGAGGCTCTCTGACTGCTCAGAGGTACAGGGACGACATATTAGCACCCTATGTAAGGCTCTTCAGGGGTGCCTTTGGTCCCCATTTCATTTTTATGGACGAAAGTGCTCGTCCACATAGGGCAAGGCTGGTCAACGAATATCTCGAAGAGGAGGATATTCAAAGGATGGAATGCCCAGCAAGATCTCCAGACCTGAATCCGATAGAGCATGTTTGGGATGCACTAGGCAGGAGAATTGCAGCTCGCCAGGTTTCTCCCAGAACCCTCCAGGAGTTACGAACTGCCCTGGTGGAGGAGTGGGGTTCCTTGCCCCAACACCTCATTAACAGCCTCATAAACAGCACGAGGAATCGCTGTGAGAGCTGTATTGCTGTTAGAGGTGGTCATACACCCTATTAGTCTCCTAAAAAGACCCTTAATGCAATCTTGTTTTTGACATTCCATAGTTTCATGAGCATGGTTTGAAAGTTATGTTCAATAATTATTCGTGATAGCTTATTCTTTTACCCTACCAAATTGTGATAGCTTATTCTATTACCCTACCAAATTTCAATGGAATCGGTCCAGTAGTTTTAGAGAAATCTACGAAAATGTGTTTGTCCTGTTAATTTTGAACACTAGTAATACAAAGTCTACTTACGCTGCAAAAAATTTATTTTACTAAGAAACTACTAAAACACAACATTCATCAGCATTCATCACAACATTCATCACAACATTCCTCGCCTTCCCGTGATAGATGAATCTAAAACTGATTAAGCAATTTATGCTTGGATGAAAGAATTATTATTATTATTATTATTATTATTATTATTATTATTATTATTAATTCTTTAAGCAATTGCTTTTGGGATCGAATTTATGGAAAACTTGTGGTTCCTCCAATTTCAATTTCTGATATCGTTACGTTGGCAACTAAGATTTCTGCATCTAGAATTGTTCATCTGAACGGCATCCCTGATTATATATTTAAGGGTTGCCTGTCAGCAATTGTGCAACCTCTACGGATCCTATTTAACGTCTCATTGGCCACAGGTGTATCCCGGAGCTTGGAAACTTGTTAGTATAATTCCTGTACCTAAATCTACCAATCCCCAGTCACCAAATGTTTTCAGACCGATGACAATTGTTCCCTTCCCTGCCAAAATCTTGGAAACGTATGTTGCGAATTCCCTCGCATCATTTATTGACCCTTTGCTTCCTGATGAGCAACATGGGTTTCGGAAGAGCAGATAGCTTGCTTACTGCATTATTTGGTTTCTCATATTGATCAATGGAATCAGGTTGACGTTGTGTATCTTGATTTCAGCAAAGCTTTTGACGGCATCAACATTCGTCTTTTGTTAGATAAGCTCGATGAAGTTGGTCTCTGTAACAACCTAAGAAAATGTTTGCCTCGCTCCTTACTGAGCGGAGTTTCATAATTAAGGATATGGAAAGTGTGTATGCAATTGGGAGAATCCGCAGTGGAGTTCATATTTTTAATCTTTTTACCGCCGATATTGTTGCTCAAATCAAAGATATTCAAATCAAGGCTCGGATGACTTAAAATTATATTCTGTTATTCATAGTTTGGAGGACTGCTATAGGATCTCTACAGCACTGAATAACATTGCCCTCTGGGCCGAGCGGAATAGGCTATCTTTAAATGTTACTAAAACTTTCTGTTATCATATTCTAGGAGAGTTGTTTATTATTTGTATGATTACACATTGAATAATTCTGAAATCCAACGCCGCACCTTGATAATGGACTTGGGTGTGATTTTCAACTCCAAATTAACTTTTACCAATCATCGGGAATCTGTATTGGTAGAGATCAGTAGGAGTTTGGGTATTATCAAACGTCTGGCCAATTTCTTTACCAAACACAAGACGTTTCTTATTCTTATTCTTATTTTTTGCAAGTCAATTGTTCTCTCTAAAATTTTATATGCCCCCTGGATCTGGTATTCAAGCAACACTCAATTACTCAGTTATTTACAAACTACATTACTTAATTTTAATAGTTTTCTTGCTCGTATTACGAGAATTCCCGACAAAGCCTCCCTAATTCCCCTATATAATTTACAGCATGTTCTTAGTAAGGTATTTTTTAATACTTTGATCAATATTATAAATGGGAAAATTTTTCCCCGCAAACCCTGGACTTAATAGGGTTCCGTACTTCGAACCCTTTAAGAACGCACCAGTCTTTAGTGCTCCTGGGCTGAACGAGGACTAACGTAACGAATCCTGATCCAGATTTTAAATTTGTTGTTTTTATAATAAGAATTTTCCTTTATTGGATATTTTTAATAGCAAATGTCGTCGTTTATCCAAAGATTAACGACAGTACTATTGAATATACAGGGGATTTTTCCCTGTCGTTGTCCAGCTAATTTTAACTTTTTTCCTTCGCTTTTATCTCTCTTATTCGTTTTCTCTTTTCCTCCTTAGTTTTTGTTTTCTCTTCCTTGACTCGGCCTCTTTTGTTGTTTCGATGTTGTTCTTTTTTTTTATTCTTATTATCTCAATTTTACTTTGTCATCAACCCAGTTTTGGGCTCCGGCCTGTTGGGGGGGAACAGGTGAACTTCATCCTCCGGATTACCGGTGGGTTGGTCCCTATTATTATTATTATTATTATTATTATTATTATTATTATTATTATTCGTTATGCATTATTAATATATAAATTTGGAATAGTCTTTAAAGATATTATTAAGATACAAAATAAAATCATTAAACAAATAACATATGGCACTAAATTACATGAATATCCAATAGAGTATCAATATACAGAATTAAAAATCCTAAAAATTGAAACATTATTTGAATATATAGTATTTACTCAAAATTACTTTTCGAAAAACTACCTAAAACGCAGGAAACAAGAATACCCGTTAGGAAAAAACATAAAATTTGATATACCTTATATTTTTAATAATTATGGAAAACGAGAAAGACAATTCTATATCCCAGACCTATTTAATAATATACCAGAATGGATACTTAAGTTAACATCCTTTAATTTGATTAAATCAAGTTTTTATATTGGAAGAACGCAAAAAATAATTTCAGTGTAATGTAAACTCAGATTTGGATAGAACATTCATGAAAATTTTTTTCTTTATATACCAATATTGTTTTGGTAGATAATTATTATTAAATATTTATGTATTATTATCACTTAATTTTTACTAAATAAAAATTTCCTGTATGTATATATGAGTCTTTTGTATCTTACTGTTAGTAATTTTTGACGATTTAAAAATGTCTGTGCATTTCAGTTTGTTTTATGTATTTTGTTATTAATTTCCCATCATTCCATAAAATAATTAGTACGTGTATTTTGTCTATAGGCCCTCATTTTTCCATACAAGCCCTTATGGGGCTTCGGAATATTTGGGTACATTTAATTTTAAAAAACAGCAGAACAGTATAGAACAATAGAAGAGTATATATTATTTTTATTTTTTTCATAATTGTTTTAAATTTTTATTTACAAAGACAATATTTGTTTTAAATATAATTGTTTTTAACTTATATTGTTTGACAAAAATAGTTTAAACTCCCATACAAGCTAAAACATGATGTTTATAGTTTATGTAATCTATTTGTTTGAATAGAATAAAATTGAATTGAATTGAAAAAAAAAATTGAACTTACTAATCCTCCAAATCCATCTACATATCTGCACTTGCATTTATTTAATTTTCTAGAAGGTTATTTTTCAGTTTTTAAAATGGAACGGCCGGAATTCACTCATTTGAGAGTTCCTAGGGAGGTTCGATTTGTAGTTTGTTTGACCAGGGGGCATGGGAAGTTTCAGTGTCTTTTATTTTTTCCAACCATGAAGTTTTACGCCTAACGAGAATAAATTGTGCAGAATTCAAGAAATTGCCTTCAGTGTTATTTAAAAAATATGTTAAAAACAGGAAGAATTTCCAACAGTAAGCATTATTATTTTTTCAATACAGATTCTTTATTAAATATTAGTAATCTAAACCGAAAATGCTTTAAGAAAATGAAAGTTGCCTTAACAAGCCTCAGAATCTGCTACATCTTTCAAAACAAAATTTTAAGAGAATCAAAAGTAATAAAATTATTAATTCGGAATTTGGTTTTATTGAGAGACTGTTGCAATTCAAACCCAAATTGATTTAAAATTTTTACTCAAAATAATGCCAAAAACACATATCAAGTCTAGGGCAACATATTGCGGGAAACCCGTTTAGCTAGCATTTTTTTCAGAATGACAAAATTATTCATGATTGTATGGAAAGGGTCCTGTAGATTTAAAAACTAAATGGGATGATAAAATGTTGAAATCTTCATCTTGAAGTTTTTAAAATATTTATTGTGTGTATATTTTTACTAGAGAAGGAACTCGCATCGCTCCGTATAGCTAAACCATGTTAAGAGTAAATTATAGAATAACTAAATTAGGCTTTTTGCTACATTTTAATAACTGTACAGCAGGGTATAAATACATGTATTAAAATGCAAAATGTGAATATATTATCAGTATACAATTAAAATGCCACTATGCAGTTAGTTATCTTCCAAGGTTCTTTTGTTGATAATATCCATGCTGTTTAGTATCGCCCACGAAGATGTCATAAAAAAGAGAGAAAAAAAACCGGACTAATTTAAACCAAGGTCTGTGAAATATAAACCTTGATTTAAACAATACGGTAACTATCTTTATTGCCGACGCGTTTCAGTGTTACACTATCATCACGGGTACTGTTTAGCCCTTGATGATAATGTAACACTGAAACGCGTCGGCAATAAAGATAGTTACCGTATCGCTTAATTAGTCCTGTTTTTTTCTGTTTTTATGGCATTTTTGTTGATCCGGTAGGAGCATGGGTGCAAAGGTTGTCTTGACATGCAACGCGTGAGCATGCTATATACAGTAGTGCATGTGAAAAGCACGGATTATACAAATTGACTTCCGCTAATGATTGTTCTTCGACTTACAAGGGAACCCCACATAGCCTAACCTCTTTAACAATGAGTAACATATTTCAATTTGGTGGAAATCTGTGACATACATGTTCGAGGGATTCCCTTGTTAGTTGATTTTCATATTGGTTTGTTTCATAAGTAATTTGTCCAATTTCGTTTAGGCTACTTTGCATGAGACCTAGCATGCGTAACTTCACAGCAGGAACTATGACAACCACCTACAAAATAAGTAGCACTGTCCAGAAATTTCTCCGGTAGATTTTGCACGAATGCATACTTGGACGGAAATGTGAGTGAAAGCATTGCTACTGTTAATAAAGCCAACAGTGGTCTTAGCCTATCCGGCGCTAAGGTTCGAGCACTCCTGGGGTCCCCCGCCGACCATTCCTACCGCTTAGGCTACCCCCCCCCCCCCTCGAGCCGGACCTGAATGGAGCGTGGGGTGCGTGCATGACGAGTGAGAGAACTGTCTGTAGATTATTTGCGAAGTTCGGAGCTTGTGATAGGACATTAATCATGCATCCCGTAAAGTGCGATACCGAACAGACCATTCGACCTAAATGGCTTTAAACAAACTAATAACGATAACTGATGGGTATGATTTTGGTAGTCAGCAAAAGAATTCAATCGCCTCTTTCTCTATGCTTTTTCATTTTGGAAAATTAAATTTTATTGGCATTTTTAATAAGACACCATCTTTTTGGAAGTGTTGTTGTAAACACTTCATAAAAGTAGGAATCGCATTAAAACTGGCATATCGAAAGTTCTTTGAAATTTTCCAATTAAGAGCTCTCCTGCGCTCGGCGGTTTCCATTGGAGAATCCACTTCACTCCAGATCAAACACCGGGAGACATGGTGCGATCAACGGCAAAAGCATTTGCTTGTATTAATTTCTGAGGTTTTCGTAGGTGAATTAGCACTTCAGCAGTCCATTAGTTGTTCCTTAATTCCATTTATCATCGGTGTTTGGTGCTCCTTTTCTCACCTGGTTTTCTCGGTCGCTGATGCGTCGAGCCATCAGTGATTCACCACTAGGGGGCATGGAGTCCTAACAAGATCAGGAGAGTTGCTCTCTCCACCAATCAATAATCTTACACTCCCACCTACACAGGCGTTGAATTCTACCAGGAGGGGAAAATAAAGAAAAAGTGGAGAAAGGGAAATAAAAAAAATACATTAATTAATTACGCTTAGCGAAGAAAAAAAGTTCGGAGTCCTGAAGCTCCGGAAGCAGTCTTTCGACCTTGTGTGTTGCAACCAAAAACATTCGCTGCTTTTGCTGCTGCCACCTTGCGGAATCTCTCGCCCATGTAATTAGCATACCGGCGCTTTCGATTCATTCGACTCCCCTCCCTCTCCTGTCTCTCTAATTCGGCAAACCCATCGCCTCTACGTTAAAAGTAATTGTATGCACCAAAGATAAATAAGCAAAAGCGCTTTTTCGTGGCCTGCAAAAACATCATTTTGCTCAAAATTGATCAATTCAAAGTAACTTGAAAGTGTTTGAATGACTTTCAAGTTGATCGTAGCAGTATTTCCAAGAAAATCATTTGATGCTTTTACTCAGATTTCCATTTTATCTTCAAGTAATTTTTAATGACATGCCTCAGTAACCTTTTAAGCACAGTGCTATTATGTGGTAAAAAGCATAATCATTGCTGAACCATGAGAAAATTTGCTGAAACTTTATTTTTAACTTTTAGTTGATCCTTATATTATTTTCCTTGTGCGTATGCGCATTGCTAAGAGTATAAGCTTTTTTAAAAAAAAAATTGAGGTATAACCGTAATTAGCTATTATTAAAATTAGGCCTAACAATAATCAGATAATTTTAACAATAGGCCTAAGAGCAATTAGCAATCATTTTCCCGTTGCGTATTCGATTTTATTAGTGAATATAGTGGGCCTAATAAATCCGTGGGCTGTAATAAAGCCTATATACAGCCTTTGGGCATGCGTAATTGTTAAAATTTAAAATCGTATTTTTGAACGTATTTCTTTATCTGTAGACCAAATTTTGTTTGATTTGAAGCTTTTTTGTTAAAGAACAACTCTAGTAGAAGGCGTAAAAAAAATTTATACGAAACTGTTTGTTTTGACATGCGGCGTTTTCAATAATGGAACCAAACGGAGGCTCGAGCGCGAAGCCAAGACGGCAGAGAGGCATTTATTGTCGCATTTCCTCTCTGGAGCAGTGTCACACAAAATTACAAGGTAAGGTCTTTTGCTTTGACCATGTTGTATAATCTAAATCAGATTTATAAAGGAAGGCAGTCTTGTAATAATGTCGTGAAATACACGGTTCAATTATTCAAAACGACCGAAGAGAAGTTTACTGATGTTTTCTAATGTCCATCCTTCATAAAGCATTTGAGTGTCGGGGCCTGAGATCTTCTCAGCAGTGAAAGCATCTTCGCGACAGATGTTAACTAGGGATGTCAAGATCCGGACAATTTAAGATCCGGATATCCGGATCTTTTTTTCGGACCTAGGTCCGAGATCCAAGATCCGCATCTTGGATTCGAGATCCGAGATCCGCTTCTTGGATCCGAGATCCACATCCTGGATCCGAGATCCGAAATTCGGATCTTGTATCAGGAAATTGTGTATATGCAATTTATTTTTAATATATAACCACCTTAAACGTGTCTCAAAGTCAAAGGTCCCTAAACTCCCTAATTCCCTTTGACTGAGCAGGTTTAATGTAATCAACAATCAAAGTCATCATAAAATAAAATCAGCTTTAACAAATCTTTAGATTTCGTTTTTGTTAGAATTGTACCATATCCCTTTAATCTATATGGACTCGACTATTGCGATTATGATAGCCTGAGTCCTCCTACGTCCTAATTAGTCCTAATACACATCCAGTGAAAGGATCCGAAATCCGAAATCCGGATCCGATATCCGAGATCTGAGATCTGGATACGAGACCTGGACCCGGATATTTCTAGATCCGAATCCGGATACTTTCAGATCCGGATCCGAAATCCGGATCCAACGGAACATCACTAATGTTAACGTAGGCAAATACTACTGCAACATCTATTGCAGTTCGCGATAGATACTGCAATAATTACTGAGGCTATGTCATGATATTGGATCTGGAAGTTTTGTGGATTTTAATTTGTAAATTTCTTAATGAATTAGCCCTAAAACTAAGATAGTTATATTAAAATTGAAAAAGGAAATAATTCCGTGGGCTGTGCCCGAACCAGGGACTACGAGCATCCGACTTGTCGCTTCTACCAAAATGACAGAGGTACGGTAAGGTCGTCTCTAATTACATTAAGTAGGCAGCCAACTAGTTTTTCTATAGAACGTATTTCTTTATATGTAGACCAAATTTTGTATGATTTGAAGCTTTTTTGTTAGAGAGCAACTCGAGTAGAATACGTAAAATAAATTTATACGAAATTGTTCGGTCTTGACTGCGTTTTCAATAATGAACCAAACGGAGGCCCGATGTATCATTGAGACTACCAGTAGACAGCCAACCAGTTGGTGACTTAGTGGTAGAGAAGCGACGACTCGAATTACTTAGTGCTTGTAATCCCTGGTTTAATCTGAGGTCGCAGAATTTTTTATTTCAGTTTTCAGTCTTAATTATCTAATGTTGAAGTGCTTTGCCAGTATTAGTTTGGATTTTAAGAGAATTCTAAAATTTCGGTTGCCGGAGAAATTAGGAAATGCCTTGGCGCAATTTTACTGTTAACGCATATTAGGAGAATTAAATTTCCGGATGCACAATCGGAAGTTGGATAATTACTTTGCTAATTAGTTTTGAAATTCATTAAACATTCTAAAGTTGACACTATTACAAATTTTTACAAATCCCTGTTAGGTTATAATTTTTCATTAATATTTTAAATATGCTTTCAAATTTGGCAATACAAGAGGAAAAAGGATAGAGCCGAAATATTTTCATCTTTGCAAATAAAGGTTAAAATATGTTGGTGAATTCTCTAATTTTAAAGCCTCGTTTAATTAAAAAGAATCTTGTTTCTACTTTACTGATGTTTTTCTTAGTTCACTTGTTCATCTAGAGACAAACTGAACTACGAGCGTATTGTATGTTTTAAAGAGGCTTAAAAGGATCTGAGCTTGTAGCATCTTCAAGAGAATATAAATGTAAAAAATATTTCTAATTAAAGAGCAACTCGAGTAGAAGGCGTAAAATAAATTTATACGAAATTGTTTGGTTTTGACGTGCGTTTCCAATAATGGAACCAAACGGAGGCCCGAACACGAAGCCAAGACGGCAAAGATGAGGCATTTATTGCTATAAAAAATGAAATTACACCCATTTCTACGCGAAAAAAGTGCTATAAAATTTTTATGGTTCTGCTCTAAACGAGAATTCAGAATTGAGACAAGCTCTTAATGAAGCTGCGAGTCGACGAAATTATAAACACGTAGACGGGAATATTATTGAAAAAATGATTTATACACGTTAATAAAACTATTGAGAAAAATGGTATTAATGCTTACTGTAAATTAATATTTTGCTTTTTACATTTAAATTTAGGAAACTATCTCGTATAGCCTATATATATTTTTATGGTGAATGGTAAATTAAGCTATATATTTTATATCTTCACCTGATAATAAATTTATGTCTTCTGCTCTATAGAATTCATTCTAAACAGGAAATAGGAAGCTAAGAGTTATCTATAGAGTTCGTAATAATTTAGTAAACGTATATTTCTGATTTTCAACATCTTAGTGGTAATTAATCTGAATTTTTAATTGCTTATTCAACTGTCATCAGCAATGTCATCACTGATATCAGCTTTATAAGAGCCATAGTTTCTCAGTGAGATGTTTCCTTATGTTAAGGGTTGTACTTTCTCAAATATATTGCAACTTATGCTTAGTGAACTCTATTTATTTATAACCAGGTCGTACAATAAGCAGTATATGTCTGTCGTTGTTGGCGCTGGATCTCTATAGCTATTCTTAAACCGTCTTTATACTAGCATGTAGTACTATCTATAAAATGAAAATCTCTAGTCCTACTTGTGAATTAGAGTTTTCACTTTATAGTTAGTTCCATTCTGCAGTATTTTCTTAGTGTACTATGACAATGGTTTACGAGCAAGTTCAGCTTATATATTTTAACAAAAAAATCAAAGATTCTGTATACTTTTTTTCATACAGATCTTCGCAAACTTCCTTAAAGGGACGGTTTTACTCAAAACGATAATTTCACTATTGAATGACTTCCCTTATGCTTACCGATTTTTTTTGGAATTGAGCCTTTGCAAGTTACTCCAACTCTCCAAGTCAGTTATAGCTTTCCATTGGGAACAATATATTTCTTTTATTTACGTTCTAGAGGAAATAAATACATGTACGAGGGATGTCCAGAAAATGAGTTCCGTTTATTTTTAAAAAATCGAGTGTTTACTGAAAAAAACCCTGAAATTTACAAGAATTGTACTTCAATATATGTATTATTTTTCTATGTAATCCCCACTGATCTCAATACATTTTGTATACCTGGAAACGAGCTTTGAAATCCCCTCCTTTTAAAAGCTTACCGCCACATCTTTTGTCCAGTTATTGACTACTTCCATGATCTCCTCGTCAGAGGTGAAGCGTTCTCCCGCTAATTTCTCCTTTAATTTCGGGAATAGATGATGGTCGGAAGGGGCTAAATCAGGGCTATAGGGTGGATGGGGCAGAACATTCCATCCTAACTGCTCAAGAAGCTGAGTGGTGACACGAGCGACATGAGGCCGAGCATTATCGTGGAGGAGGCGCACACCTGCAGTCAACATTCCCCTTCTCTTGTTTTGAATGGCCCGACGAAGTTTCTTCAAAGTTTTACAGTACGATGCGGCTTGGGAACGATGGTGGCGGGAACAGAACTGGAGCACGCTATTTGCATTACCTCTCCTCACCGTATTAGTCGAGCGACTGAGCTAACTCATCTCGCATTCGTTCACAAGACCGTTCTCTTTCACGCACTTTCCCGGATTTCACATTACTCACCTTTTTAAGCCTACATATCAAAACGGAACTTATTTTCTGGACACCCCTCGTACATGTATTCGGAGCCTGGAACGTTGATCTCACTCATATAACGGCACACGCAGATTGTGACTAATATACTTGGAGCTATCACAATCTGTATTGCAAGTCTGGGAATATATGAACTATGTCCAGTTGGGAGAGACATGTATTGTAGAGAACGGTCCGTCAGTTTTCGTGTTCAGTTTTAATTTCAATGCAAACGTATTTGTTTTGTAAAAATCCAAGTATTCATTGGAAATTTTAGTAAAATGTATGTATAAAAGATCTGGTAATTTAGATTGATATTGTCGAGGAAATTGGGTGCGTTTACCTGGTTTTCTTTAGCCTGGGTGCGAGGGTATATTTCTTTGCTCTGAAAGATATATTCGCACTGTGTAGCTTTCAAAATTTAACTTAGAAACAATTTATAAAACTGTAAAAAGCAAGCCGACTCCAAAAAGCATTCTTGGTTTTTTCTTATTATGTTTTTTGCATTCCAGAAAAAAAAAGTCATCCAAGCAAATATTACCGAACTGTTCATTTGGCATTTCTATCTAAATAAAATTTTAAATTAGTCAGAGGCAAGCGGCATACCATAATAGTTCTGTCTTGATGTTTGTTATAAATTTTTAAACACTTTAAATCTTGCACCTGTTTATGATAAAAGAAAGTAGGTTAAAAACCTTAATTAAACTGCTACATTATTTGCTGGTCTCATAAAAAAAATTTAGCTTAATATAAATCGTGCTCTTAAATTTTTCACAAATTTTCTTGCTATGACCTTCCTACTCTTGAACTTACAAACTGAATTTCCTACCATTTATTTCCCTACCAAAATCCTATGTTCCTGTTTATAACGCTCACCCATGACGATTATTTTCAGAATTATATAAATATAATTTTTCGGTTAGCACGTCTTATTTCAGAAGTGAATATTAAAGATGATTTTAATTTATTTATTTGGCGTTTTCAATTTAAGCATTTGTCGTTCATTCGTAGATGAACTATTTTTCCATTTAATTTTTGCTTCTGAAAGATGCCTCGCTATTGCTCGCGGAATGAAATGCCGGTGAGGAGACTCCATATTTACTGGATAATGGCCGCAAGCATGAGAAGCGACGGTATACACCACTAAGAACTTTGAATTAAAAGATAACAAAGGTACAGAGAACAATCTTTTATATAAACATTTCATTAGGTTGTTTTTTTTTCCTAAGCTGCAATGAAAATGAAAGCCGAAAAGCTTCTCTTTTAACTGAAATGGAAACAGTAAAAAATAAGAGAATGATCGAGATATAAGACACGGTACCTCTAAAGTAAATTTAACTAAGTGAGATTTTTGATTCGGTAATTAATAAATGTGACAAACATGAGATATCTTATTAATCTTTAATCGGACCGCAGCCGTTATTCTTGTATGCAAAAGTTCTACAAAGTGTTGGAACAGGTCCGTAAAACATTTGGCTCATGTAGACCTAATAGCAGCTATTATATGATTCAGATTGGATGGCAGTGTTTGTAGCTTCGAATGAATAAATCATTCATCTCAGTCTTGGATACTTGGTCCACAATAGGCGAGCTATCCTGTTTTTCTGTGATGGCACTTACTGTTGTAACCAATCAGGTAATAGATTTGTCGTGTTGGGTATTATATCTGCTTTTATTGAGCTGTATTGTATCGTGTTGTTCCCGTTCTGCTGTCGCAGGCGATATGACTTCACAGAGACTATGTGAAATGAAGCTACTACATCCTCACTGTTGTGTTTCAATCGAAAGCGGCGAATATCATGAAAAAATCTCTGAAAATCGGATCTTATGGAAAGGGTACATTACTATAATTAGCGCATGTTAAAGATGAAATTTTTCTGTTTTTCGAAGAAAGGCAGTACTAAATGGATAAAAAAAATCCCGGGAAGGGTTAATTCCAACTGGCCAGAATCAGCAAAATCCTTGAGTTCCCATAAGCCGCACACCAAAGGTCATTTGAAAGGTTGCTTAGTGTGAAAATCCAGCAACCCAAAGAGGGATCGCAAACATTGTAGGACTTCACAGGCTACCGTAAATAATATAATAAACAAAAATTTGTAACAGGAAAAGCGTCATAAGAGTCGTGTCGTGGCAGCAGCTTATGAGCACGTCGTAGAAAGGAAGAAGAACTGTCGGAGGCTCAATGATGGTTGCCTCGCAGTAGAACGATGGAAGTATGTTGTCACTTAGGATGAAGCCTCTGACCACCCAGAAATCTCTTCATGGGACTAAAAAAATAGTCCCGAGGGCACTAATTCCGGATTGTAGGCTGGATGGTCCAGAACCTCCCAACCGAAACGGACCAGTTTTGCTTTGACGACTTAGGCCATATGCGAGCGTGCGTTGTCATGAAGTCGAACATCGCTTCCTTTCTGGTCGCTCATCCCGAATAGCACGCCGCAGTGTAATCAATGTTTCACAATAGATAGCGGCGTTGATGGCTGACCCACAAGGCAGGAACTCTGCGAGTAAAATGCCTTGCATATTCTAAAAAAATATAAAAAAGATAAGCATAATCTTCTGATTTGAAGGAGAAACTTTGAATGTTTTGCGAACCCTTTGGCTATGTTAAAAATAAATGGCGTTACTTTCTGATATCTCCTTGTATATACACTTCAATCAAAAATAAACAAACTTAGAATAAGATAGGTTTGTACTTACTAACCCATAATTACTAATAACTTAATACTCAAATGAACATGATTATGAAATAATTTTCATATCCTTATTTTGAGTACTCATCTACAGACCAATTAAAAATATAGTAGGTAAATATTGTTTCGTCTAAAATAATTTAAAGTACTTACTCATTAAAATATTTTGCATAAATATTTCTTTATGTATTATTCAGCTCCTTCTTCTGTTAGTCGTAGGAAAGATTTAGATGAAATAATCCTATTTCGGTACTTTGATAAGGTATACTGTATTTTCTTTCAAAATAGGTGGAAATATTTTTGGAGAGAAAAACTTTTGAAATTAGCACCTTCCATTATGTATTCTGAATATAATGATCGAAACCAATCATCAGATAGAGAGTTGATTTCCTGCACATCATTAGATGTTGTTTTCCTAGCCAAACCTGTATTTGTTTTAACATTTCGATTCCCAAGTCTTAGGAGGTAACATTTACGTCAGCACATCAATAATGATTCAAAATTAATTATACAAGTTATTGTCTTTAAGGCATTTCAATTAAGAACGCTTCTCTTTTCCAATATCAAAGTAGCTTTATGGCTGCTAATTCCAAGGTAATCTTAAAAATTTGACAAAAAATATCTTGCTCTTCCGAAGATTAAAACATTTTTATTTTCTTTGATAATAATTAACGCCAAATCATCACAGCACGAGCGCAAATTTTTAAATTTTTACTTATCAAAAACATACTCGTTTTAAAAGATTGCAAAAACAAGTAAACAAATTTTTAATCTATCGATTTCCCTTGCTAGTTATTAGTTACCCAAATGAAGACGCTTTAAAAAGTTGATGACTGATACATTATCTGCAAATATCTTTTCTCCAAATGTCAATGAACTTACTTAGAAAGCTCGGAAATATTTGAAGCAATTGTAATATCTGAAGTTTTGCCCAACCGTTTTTTGCTTTCAAATTGATTCATGAATTCTTGATCTCATTTCATTTACAATGTTTTATATACACGGCGATTCTGAGTTCACGGCTCGCTTTCAAATAAATTAGCTTATTTGAATAAAATATTCTACAATTGATAGTCCAAGCTTTGCTTTCATTCGTTGTCACATTTCTGTAAGCGCTATTCATTAATGAAAATAACGTTTCGCTTTGTACGAGTTTCTCGATAGGGCACATATTCCGCCATTATGATGAAGTAATGAAAAGATATTGCATGAAGCACCATTCACTAATACAGTACTACTTTCCTAGGTTATTAAGTTATCACTAATCTTATACACTGATTGGCCAATTTATTAGGAACACCCATGACTATGCAAATCCGTTGGCTTAGCAATTACTACGTATCGGTTGGTCACGTGACAGTCTGTACCAGTATGAAGCGAGAACACATCTGTCAACTGCAATTGGTTTGACCATCACCATGGGGAAAAAAAAAGATCTGAGAGTCTTCGAGCGCGGGATGATAGTTGGTGCTCGGCGAGGTGGACTGAGTATTTCCGAAACCGCACGTCTTCTAGGCTTTTCCCGAATACCATTTCAAGGGTTACTAGAACGGTTAAACAACCAAAAAAACAATCAGCCAGAGACAGTCTGTGGTCGCTAACGACTCGTCGATCCAAGAGGTGAGCGTAGGATGGTAATGCTTGTTCGTGCAAATAGAAAAATCACGAATCGTCAACTAACCGTGGAGTACAGAATAACATCTGTGAATGCACTACAGGCCGTACATTGGCAAGGATGGGGCTGCAACAGCCGACGTCCAGTCCAGGTACCTTTGATCTCCACCCAAAACCGCAAAAACGTCTCAAATTTGCCCGTGGTCACCAATACTGGACCGTCGACGATTGGAAGAAGATCTGCCGATCGGATGAATTCCGTTTGCACCATGCAGACGGCCGACGTAGAATTTGGAGATAACAGCACGAATGGACCCCTCCTGTCTGGTTACCACTGTTCAGGCTGGTGAAGGCTCTGTAATGGTCTGGGGAATGTTTTCCTGGCATACTTTTGGTCAGCTATACCTGTAGAACAACGCCTTAATGGTCAGGGCTACCTGAACATTGTTGCCGACCACGTTCATCCCCTTATGACTACTGTGTTTCCCCCATCGTAAGGATATCTCTCCGTGTCACAAGGCTCGTATTGTCATGGAATGGTTCCAGGAGCACGATAATGAATTCAACTTACTTCTCTGGCCACCATAGTCCCCGGATTTGAAACCAATCGAACATCTTTGGGATGAGCTGAAACTGGTTATTTGAGGCATCCAATAAGCATCAATCGGGAGCAGCTGTTGCATCCGCATGGACAAACATCACGGTACAATGCTTCCAGCGGCTAATTGAATCCATGCTACGGCAAATTCGACTTTTCCCGACTGCTTCCTCCTCCGCCTTTCTCTCGCCGTTGCTTTGTGGGGGTGGGGGGGAGGTTGTTCCTAATAAGCTGGCCACTCAGTGTACTGTATATCCTTTTTGTATTTCTCCAATTTTTGAAAAGATTTATGAATACAAGCATGACACAAGTTTTAATGGTCATTTGATAACTGAATACGCTTGTCTATTAAGTTTGTAAGTAATAATTTTTTCCTTTTTCATTAAAGTAAAATGAATATGATTTTTTAAATTTTGTCCAGGAGTGTAGCTATCTTCTGTAATCTTAGTCTTATTTTATTCTACTTTCATTTTAAATATCAGGAACGTATGCTTGATCGAAATGACATATACATTTATAAATGCAAGTGTTTAAAAAATAATAAGAATTGCTTGACTACTTAGATAGATATCCACATTATACTCCATTCTGAAATGTCTAAGAGATATGGTTAAATGATAAGCTGGTAGGAAACCATTTTCTGACTACTCTTTCAAGAACAGCACAAAACGTTCCCTGAAAGAAAAGCGACAGATCATAAATTTTTGTTAAATTAGAAAGTAGAGATGCGGTAGATAAGATAAATGACGAACGTAGTGAACCTTGATATTGAATCAGTATAACTTCTAAGCATGCCAAGAATTTTGTCTCTGAATATTAAGCAACGGCGAGAGAGAGAGAGAGAGAAAGGCGGAGGAGGAAGCAGTCGGGAAAAGTCGTTGCCTCAGCAAGTATGCTAACGGCATTCCCTTAGTAAAAAGGTGGATGGGGAGGGAGGGGGCCCTTCTTTCGCATTCTAGAGGATCGGAGGAGGAAGGGGTGGTGGAAATGGATGAGTTAAGATACAAGCCATTTTTTACACGGTGAGCTGTTAGTGTCATTGTGAGACATCTATCGCCTGTCGCAGCACTTTATCTTCCAAATGCGGTGTCTCCAGCGACCAAAGAGGATTTTCCGTAAACACTGATATCAATAATTATTATTGATGATCGTAAGGTGGAAGGCGCTCAACATTGAAGATATTTCTCTTAAGAAATAGGCAGGCGCTTTCCATTCTATCGAATAATAGAGTACGAGAAGTTTTATTTATCTTTTTACCCAGACTATCTCCTTAGCTATACATATGGTTCCTTTTCATTTATTTGTTCTCCTGTCTATCCTGTCATCGCGAAGTAAAAGAAGAAAATGCCCTCATTTATTTGCAGCGTCTGCATTTTGTTAGCCTAGGCGCTTTGGTGATTATGTTGAAATAATTATCCTTTCATGAGTTCAATGCCCGGAGATATTAAGGGGATAGGGTTTATTCGTTTTCCACCTCTCTTGAGACAATATTTTTCTGACAGCAAACACATAGAATAGCGTATGATGAACTACTCCGTGAAGATTTATTTCTACCGCTTCAGTTATTTTATTGCCGAAAACAATGTGAGCGATAAATCTATTGCAACAAAATGTGTGTTTTCTAAGAGCTTCCAAGTGTTAAGATATTATGGACAAATAAATCCTTAAGTTTGAATGTAAAAATTAAAACGCTTTTATTAAAATCATAACGATCATCTTAGAATTTAAATTTATGCAAATATTTTTTGTATTTTTTTTTCATTTATTATTTAAAATTAGAAGACTCGAAAAAACTCGTGAATATTTAACGAAACCTTAAAATTTTTTAAAACTAGCCGCAGTAGTTTTTAGATTTTTTTTTTAATTTTTTGCTTTAATCTTTTTCATTTAATGAAATAACATATCAAAACAATTTAAAACACATATTATTTTAGTAATGTTTAATTCGTCGTTGTTTTCAATTTTAAGTAATGAAGTTTTAAATAAATTCACAAGAATTACTTTAAGAAATATAAGTTTTAGATATTAAATTATTTAATTTAGAGCAGTCATATTCGTATCTAAAAAGGAAAGCAGGAATCCATAAAGCAATTTAAAAATTAAAAATTCTATTACGTTCGCTTAGTTTGCGGTGTTTTTGGCGGCTTCGTTCTATCTACTCTTGTTTACATTAGTTTCGTATGAATAAAAAAAAAACTGCAGTCGATTGAAATCCATCTAAGTTAATGGGAAACCTTTTAAGTTGTATTGATGCATTTATTTCTCCCAACTTAATGAAAAAGTTGCATGCTCTTTTGCAGTTTGCTTTGATTTCATCTTCTTTATACTGTACATAAGTTAAAACGAAGTAAGAAATTATTTTATTTCTCAGAAATTATATACAGGTAAAAACTCTTGTAACGAATCTCTTTATAACGAAATTTGCCGTAGAGCAAATTATATTTTATGTTTATTTGGCCACACAGAATCTCTGTTAAATGATACTCCCTAAACGAAATTCTCTTTATAACAAAAAAATTCTAGTTTCACTTTCTATATTCTAACACCTTCATATAGCAAACTGAAGTCGGTAATTCTAAAATACGGAATAGTACTCTATTGCGTTACATATATTTTAGATTTTGTGCACCGAATGTCTCGTTTTAGCACCTGAATTTGATGCGATCTTACATGTCGTTTTTTGTACAATAATTTTTATCAAATTAACGGAAATTATCATACACTAATAACACTGGCCAACAAAATTTAAGATTTTTCTTGTAACAAAATGAAAATAGGCGATTTTTGGTAGTATTTTTTCTGCTGATTACGAATATAATTTTTAAATTTCTGTAGCACGCACAGCTTTCTTGTTTTCCAATGAAAAATTTTTAAATCACTCAGTGTTTGGGGCCTGGTAAATTTCCTTGCGGCCCCAAAATATGGATACTTTAACAATGTAGCCGCTTCTCTTCACTCCTATTACTTTAACATAGAAGTCTCGATGTGCATCACTCGGAAACTTGACGTGATAGAAAAATCTAAAAGCAGATTCGGATTCTACCTACAAATTACTACTAAGAACACTTTGTGTGGTCTTAGTTACAAAATGTGTGTTGACTAGTGTAATTAATAATTTTAGTTTTGATATTGTTGAGACATTAATGGTGAACCAGCTGAAACTTCAAGAAGCAAGGGATGGATTTCGTAAGGTGAAACAATACCTAATGTCGCAAGAACACATCCTAATGTTTTCAAGTTTTATAAAATTGACAATTTATTAAGTGCCAAAGCATTCCATCAACCTAAAATAACCGACTTTTTTATAATTTTTTGTTGTTAATTTTGTATTTTTTCAACTTTGTTTTCACCTCCTTATTATAAATTTTCTTTCTAACGAACTGAATTCTTGGTCCTTTCGAGTTCGTTATAAGGAGTATATATCTGTATTAATAAAGAAATAGCTTCTTCACGAACAACCTTGTATGTACAGGGCGCATCTGAATCCCTGTCACAAACTTGGAGGGGAGTTAGTATGGGTGATTCTAAGCAAAAAAGTTCACATGAACATGGGTCCGAATTTTAACGATAACTGAGATATGAACAGAAATAAAAATGCCGCCACCAAGATCAACAAGTTAATAACTCAGGTTCTGTAAAGCCTAGGTTAATGAAATTTGGAGGAATAACAGGGTACATAAGACTGTGCGTACTGTTAAAATTTAGCCGAATTCCAGCGAGAAATTTCCAAGTTAAGCAGTCAAAATTGTAACGAGTGCAGGTTAGTACGCACAACTGAATACGTGTTATGATGACTGCGTAACTCGTAAACTTCTCGCTGGACTTCGATCAAATGAACTTAGACTCACCCATACTACCTCCCCTCCAAATTTTTGACTGGGTTTCAGATACACCCTGCAAACTAGTCAGTTTATTAGGAATACCCCCCCCCCCCCAATACTGTGTTGCGACATCCCTAGCAGCTATAACAGCACGAATTCGCCGTGGCATGGATTCAATTAGCCGCCGGAAGCATTGAATGGTGGTGGATCCATGCCTCGAATAACCGGCTCCAGCTCATCGCAAAAATATTCGATTGGGTTCAAATCTGGAACTGTCGTGGCCAGAGGAGTAAGTTGAATTCGTTATCGTGCTTCTGGAACCACTCCATGACGATACGAGCTTTATGACATGGAGCATTGTTTTGCTGGAAGTATCCTTCCGATTGGGGGAAACACAGTAACCATGAAGGGATGAACGTGGTCAGCAACAATGATCAGGTAGCTCTGACCATTAAGACGTCGTTCTACAGGTATCATCGGACCAAAAGTATGCCAGGAAAACATTACCCAGACCATTACAGAATCTCCACCAGCCTGAACAGTAGAAACCAGACAGGAGAGGTCCATCGCTTCGTGCTGTTGTCTCCAAACTCTGCGACGGCCATCTGCATGATGCAGTAGGAAACTGGATTTATCCGACCAGCAGACCTTCTTCCAGTCGTCGACGGTTCAGTGTTGGTGATTCCGGGCAAATTGGAGACGTTTTTGCGGTTTTAGGTGGAGATCAAATGTATCCTGACTGGCCGTCGGCTGTTGTAGCCCATCCTTGCCAATGTACGGCGTCTAGTGCGTTCAGAGATGTTATTCTGCGGTCCAATGTTGTACTTCACGGTTAATTGACGAGTCGTGACGTTTCTATTCGCACGAACAAGCATTCCCATCCTTGCGTCGACGAATTTTTTGCGACCACAGGCTTGTCTCAGTCCTGGTAAGCCCTTGAAATGGTTGTTCGGGAAAAGCCTATAAGACGTGCGGTTTCAGAAATACTCAGTCCACCTCGCTCAGATCCTTTGTTTTTCCCATGCTTTTGTTTTACTTGCAGTTGACATGTGTTTTCTCATTTTATATTGGTACCGACTGTAATATGACCAACTGATACGTAGTAATTGCTATGTCAACGGATTTGCATATTCATGGGTGTTCGCAATAAGCTGGCCACTCAGTGTATATGGTCGAGTCAAAAGTTCGTTCGTATTTTATCAGCTTTTACAGTGGCGGAATATAGTTAAAAAAATCGTAGTTTTCTTTAAATAATTATGAGGATTGTTCAATAGAAACGCGTTTACAGGCTGGGAAGCAATTTTTATTCAAAGAATATAAATAAATCTCCATGAACATTAAGGAATTATCTCATTGGCGCACTAATCTACATATTCACATCGGGTAAAATTCCTGCGGTTGTTGTGAATCATTACGTAACGGGAAACTTTACGTCAACGTCTGTTTGAAGCCCCATCGTTTTAGTGATTGTTTTAGAGGGCCAAAGACATGAAAATCGCACAGGGACAAGTCGGCTGTAAGGTGGATGTTCTACGAATTCCCAATATATTCAAGCGAGTAGATTTTGAATCTTTCAGGCTACATGGGCGCGGCCGTTTTCATGCAGAAGGATAACATCTTTGAGTTTCCCGATACATATATTCTCGAAAATGATGGTGTCTGCATATCTATTAGTATTGATGTTGATACCAGATTCCTCAATATCAAAGAGCAGTACACCTTGTGAGATTAAAGTCCTGGTCGCACCGTTCAACTACTGCCGTATGAGAATAACTATGGTCGTCGTATATAGCTGTCGTTCTCGTAAAAATTTCCTTTGTCCGACCCCCTCCAGCGGCCAACGTTGAATACTAGCATGCAGATTATCTTTGGAGGGATTGTCTATCATGAACACCATCTTTCGACTTAATCACTACTCTTAGAAAAAAAAAGCAAACAGCTAATATTGTGACAAACGCCTCACTAGTACTAGCACCAGAAGATTAGCGGTAGAAGCTTGCTCTTCCCAAAGCACAATCGACGGGTGCCTCTACCTACCCGAGCTTTTGAACAACCGCTACGTAGAAGTGTCCCATGAATTCAGTCCTGCCCAGACCCAACGATGAGTGATTCTTTTCAAATTTCGTTTCTGCCGCCAAATTGCGGCTGGAAATGAAAAGGGGTTGTCTTTTAGAAATTCCGAACAGGGGATATCAGCGGTTCTGTTCCGGACTGGCTCAAAAATCTGTTTTCTAATGCGATCGATCACAAGGCTGAGTTGTGTATTTGATGGAATTTCGAAAAGGTTTGAACATTCCAGGAACTTCAAAAACTCCAAAATGAAACAGTCAGCAAACATGGAATCGACAAGCTGGCAAGATTTTCGGCGCCAACTGACTACTGCCAGGAAAGTTTCAGGCTCTCGTGTTTATTTTCCCCGGCAATGATACAAATAATTGCAGGCCAAATGACGACAATTTTTTTTCAATTACTTCATCAGTCAAGTACCTCGGGCAGGAATATTCAGCCTGAAGGAAGAAAAAGCAGAACGTCAGTTCCTCCCAATTCCTGGTGCAACGGTTTTTAGGGATTGGTGAGCTCACATCAATGTTAAGTAATTGGAATGGCTTACAGAACATTAAGAACACTTCTGGGGAAGACTTAGAATATCGGCTACGAAAAACCACCATCGACCCATATAGATGACAGAACTGCTCTCTTTGCAGAAAGGTGTATACTTTCAGCTACAACATTTCAAAAATTGATGGAGAATGAAAGTTGGTATCAAAGCAAATGATGGATGCAGATTAAATTAATATCTTATTTCTTTGCAATGTTACGTCTACTTGGTCAAAGAGCGCATACTTCATTTGCTGCTCATGTGATTGCTAACTTGACATGGAACGAACCCCTATATTCCTAAAGCGTATTCAGATTAAAGTTTTTATCCAATAGTTATAATGGGATTAAAGAATTCTTTGGTATTAAAACGAATTCCCTGCGTTATCCCCGCTGAGTATTGTAGTTTTTATTCAACCTGATTATTCGGAATTGGCTATTGCATTGTTTAATATCCAAAACGTTCAACCTATTGACCGTCGACCCTACAATTTACTGACAACTTCGGACGTTGCCGTGGTTTTTACCCGGCAGGGAGTGAGTGCATATGGTGATATTATTCTGCGCCGGTGCACAGAAAGTAGAGTTCGTCGGATTTTAGAAAATCACCTATGATATGATCCTCTGCAAGGGTGGCATATTTCTGTGCAGTCGAAGAACAATGTCCATACCAAACGTGTTACATACACCAGTTTTATGCTTACGATCTTCAAATCTGTCACATAAATGTTTAAGCTCGACGAAGACGGACATACATAATAAAAATCGTACCTTCTCGTCTTCACTGAGCTTGTCAAGGCAAAACGAAGACGGCAAACAAAGTTGTTTCTGTTTAAAAAGTGTATTCTGAAGGATTCGAACCCACAATATCAAGGTTGTCGAACACGCCATGTAACCAACGCGTTAAAGTAGCATTACAAAAATGTAAGAAATTTTTTTGTTACATAAGTGCTGCTCCCGGCGCAACCGAGCAGAAGCAGTAAGCAACATTAAACACCCACAGATTATAGGAAAAAAATATATTTAGTAACTCGCATGTCCAGGATCTGCCATTGAATAGCAATTCTGTATGTTGCGATTGAATGGGGGTATTACAGGTTGAAGTTACATTTAGATATAGGCCTAGCTTGAACATTGAATGTGCCGTTCGGCCGATCAAAGTGATGCAATTCCACTCGTTGCCGTTGCCAAGGGAATTTTGCCTTCCAGTCGAAGTGTCGCCAGCACTTTTTCCAACAAAAATGATTTACAGGTTTCGCCAGGACTGTCCAACAACAGAGTCTCCTTGCATACCGCATTTATTGTGATTGTACACAATCAGCTGTTATTCATTTAAGAGCGATATTTGATCTACCAACTCTTGGAATCTTGCCCAAAGGTATGCAGTCTCTAGCGACACCAGTGGATTTGAATCCTGGAATGCCTCAACTTCTTGATCAGCGAACTGGTGCAATTGAGGCATCCCTGTATAAACCTTGAATCGGCGTTCATTATTCGTCAGATATTGGTCCAAATCTCTTAATGTGAGACACAGCACTCGAAGATTGGTTGCTTCTAAGTTGAATTGATGCTGATGGTCTTTAGGGAACGCGTCTGCACAACTATTCCACATCCAGTTAGGTTCCTGGAGACTTATCGTATGCCAGAATGGCTGCAAGTAGATGTCTGAGTTGTCAAATCTGGAAAGCAATTGCTTCACACATCGCATTCAAGAATGCCACTCTTCATCGCCTTAGAGCTTCTGAAGCCTCCTGTAAAGTACCTTGCAATACACCAACAACTCTTCGAAGATCTTCAAATGATTTTGGACCACGAACATAGCATACCAATCGATGCTCTCGATTTCCAGACACCTTTGGATTCGCATAGGCTTCTTCGACTCCGAGATTGTCTGAAACTTTCGCTTCTTTGGGACTATCACCCTATTCATTAGGAATCGTTAATCACACTGTTTACTAATTGTTATTACACGCATCAAACAATTATCGAGCTATTTATCGAATCTCCTACACGCAGAATTGAAGTAGATAATTGGTGTTATATTGTTAAAAAGAAAAGAGATTTTTTAATTGTTTTCTTTTGTCGCGTCATTTACTTTTGTTAGCATTAAAGCCCGTCGTACGATACCACAACAGTCGAATCTGTAAATTTGATTTTATTTTAACGCAAGTAATTTTTTTATTATGGCCTATTGTTGCAGAAACTTTGCTTTGCATGAAATATACATTGTTGGCCCGCGCATATTGTTGGTCTGCGCGTATTGTTGCTCATGCATTGTCGCTTCATGACGGACGGATCAAGCAAAATAGAGTATACAAGGTGAATACAAAAGTCTGAACCCCCCTTTTATTTTTTGAACCGAAGCAGATATGTCAATTTTGATGAATCCAATGAATAGGAAGTTGTGGATGGCCTATCCCATAGTGCACTTTTCATCATCCCAAATATGCAAATTAGGACACATTCAAAATTTAACCGTAAGGGATAGAGGAAAAAAAAACCCAATTGCAAACTTGTTCAGCATAAAAAAACAAACAAAAAAATCATCCAAATAGGACCAACTGTTTGTAGCTTACAAACAGTCACACTGCACAAACAAGTTACTTCAAACAGTTTAAAAAAAAAGTTAATCAACAAAATGCTCGATGTGCGACCGTGGGCACCATAACACAATTGGGCACGGAACCTAACTGACGCCAAAACATCGGCAAGCATGGCTGGTGTCACTCCTCGGCACGCTTCCTGGATTCGTTGAACCAGATCCTCCAGTGAGGCGGGCTGCGTAGCATAAACCTTTTCCTTCAGGTATCCCCACAAGAAAAAGTCAAGTGGTGTAAAATCAGGGGAGCGGGGTGGCCAACGAACTGTTCCTCCTCGGCCAATCCATTGTTGTCCAAACATCTCACTTTGACGCTCGCGAACCACCAACCCGTAATGTGGAGGAGCTCCATCATGCTGAAACCACGTGCGCTGATACGAGGTCAATGGCAAATTGTCAATGAAGTCTGTGACTACCACGTTGAGAATTTCAGCCCGGTAGCGTTCTGCAGTCAGTGTTCCATCGTAAAAATACGGTCCAACCGCAGTGTCATTGTACAATCCACACCATACATTGATTCTCCAGTTCACTTGATGAGTTGCTTCTCGCAGACATCGTGGGTTTTCGTCTGCCCAATGATGATGGTTGTGCCTGTTGATGACTCCATCCCTGGTGAACTGGGCTTCATCTGTCCACAACACCTCATGAATAAAGTTTGGATTGTCATCCAGGCAGGTAAGTAACCCGTTGTAGAAGGCGGCCCTAGCAACATAATCCAATGGCAGTAACTCCTGGTGACCATGTATATGGTATGGGTGAAAATGATGTGCGTATAGAATGTTGAGAACCGTTCTCTGATGGCACCCAACATCTGCAGCAATTGCTCTGCTGCTTGTGTGGGGTTTTGCAGCAACTGCAGCCAGAATTAGTGTTGTTGTATCCTCGTCGCCTTGTGCCCTTGGTTGTCCTCGTTCTGCATTAACATTCCCTGTAGCCTCGAATCTTTGAATAATGTGACGCATTGTTTGACCAGATGGATGATGTTCGTTAGGGTATCTGTCTCGATACAACCTAACTGCAGCATGTAGGTTTCTCCTTGCCTCTCCGAAGCAGAAGATCATGTTGACCATTTCCGGAACAGTGTAGCTTGCCATCCTGGAATTGTTCTGTCTTCTGTGTGCTGAAATATGCCTTTTATTTGCTTTTCCGCATGAAAGTGAAAGTGAGTATGGTAATTATGTTAATTTTTTGATTTGCATGCTTTACATGGTGGAAATATCAACATTCAGTTTTCCTTGTGCAGTGTGATTGAAGCTACAAACAGTTTACCACGTGATTGTGGGTGATTGGTTGGTCCGATTTGGATGATTTTTGTTTTGTTTTTATTTTATGCTGAACAAGTTTGCAATTGGGTTTTTTTCTCTATCCCTTACGGTTTTTGAGATAAATTTTGAATGTGTCCTAATTTGCATATTTGGGATGATAGAAAGTGCACCATGGGATAGGCCACCCACAACTTCCTATTCATTGGATTCATCAAAATTGACATATCTGCTTCAGTTCAAAAAATAAAAGGGGGGTTCAGACTTTTGTATTCACCCTGTATATATAGATATTTTAATATTTTATTACTTATATATAAGCAACATTAGTTTTTAGAGTAATTACTAATTACAAGACAACTACTGCAGTCACGAAACCATTGCTTGTGCGGTGTACGTTGTGATCTTCTTTTCCACTCACTTTAAAAAATTGTGTTTAATTTCCCTGGTTTCAACCTGAAATGTAATAAAGTGAAAATCATTAAAATTTATCCCTTAAGTCTTTGTTTTTGTTCAATTCGAGACGTAATAGCCTTACATCAATATTTACTGCGTTCCTCGAAAGGATTCTCTTTCCATCCCTGCTCACAGTAAGCCCTGAAAACATTTTAATGAGAGGTATTTGAGAAAATTACATTACGGAAAATACAAAACGATTACTTTCTCGTTTCAAAAGGAGAAAGAAGAAATAGAGAAAGAGATTTGAAGTTAAAAAGAAGAGTTAAGAAGCAATAGAGTCGGGAGAAACTAGAGATGATGGAACTGGGGAGGGGAAAGGAAGCTTAAATCTGATCTCGCATGGTATTGAAGTTCACTTTTTCTCCCAGGAGTTTCCATTTTCAACAAAGACAACCGTAAAGTCTTCGGGGAATTCCATCAGTGTTTACCGTGGCCTTTAAAGTCCTCGAAGAGAATACACCGTCGCGTTGTCTCATGTTGAGACAAATACAAGTAGCGGCTCTGAAATCCAATATCTGTTTTCAAACGACGATTTCTTTGGTTAAACAAGAAGAAAGGAAACGTCAACAATGATAAAGAATTCCTTTTAGGCGAAAAAACAGTTGTCGTTTTCTCCCTGTTACTTACTGAAAAGCATTGCAAACATGACTATCGTATATAACGTTTAGAATATAATGCAAAATATATGATGAAATATATAAGCCTCATTAATATTAATAAAGTTTGTTAATATACCCAAGAGGAATTTATAATAGGGAAATGTTTTCTTAAAATTTAGGTATAGCGCGAATTTATAAACAGGGTTGTTTAACAAAGTTAACAAATGATAGCTTACACTGAAATGCCAAATTATAAAAACTCCTACTAAATAACGCTTTAGTTCAACTTTAGCTTTCAACTGCCTTCATTTTCATAATATTAAGATGTTTTCACAGACATTTCCGACCAGACAGTTGCTAAAATAGCCGTCGGTCTAATGGTCGGTTTCGAAATGTTTTTAAGAACTTATCCCATATGTCTTCTATGGAGCTAAGATCCCGGTTCGTGAGGGCTAGTGTAGCATTTGGAAGTCACTCTTGTGCTCCTGTGGAAGCTTATGGCCTGATCGTTATTCTAAAAACAAGTTTGTCTAGCAAGGAAGACGAGATATGCTTGCTCAGTAATGGTGATGAAATAACGCTCAATTCACAGCTAGCTCTATAAGAATTAATTGACCACAGACCATTAATACCCACAGAAATAATTCTTCTATTTGATTTCTCTTACGTCTCCATTAAGACTAATTCATGAACCTGGAAAAAAAGATAACATTTCGCAATGTGACACTTTTTTTCCCTTTTCTTGCATAGAAATCCGAAAATATTTTTAAAAAACTTCATGAATTTCTTTTGGGTTTAAAAATTTGCGTGCTAAAATCGAAAGGCCTTACGTCCTGAGCATTTTATTCTAATAACCATCCCACCACGCCAATGATGAGAAGAAGAAGACGAAAACCTCCAGAGAAAGCAGATTAGTCGGGATCTCATATGAATCTTTATCATCATTTGATATTTTCATAAAAATATTTTCTATTTTTCAGCACTTGATATTTTCTAGAAAGAGTTCTTTATATTTTTTCGTAATCATCGAACTGTAATTCCTAAGAGGTAAATTGTTCTTTTGCTCCATATTCTTCATTTCCTCTGTAATCAGGATTCCAGCAAACAAAGGTGTCATTTCCGTACTCTCCAAATCAGACTACTCTTTTCTCGTCGTAATGTTTAAGAAGGCTAACGACGCTATGCGTGAATTGCATTTACGACAAATCGTAAACTTGCTAAATTTTCCGACATTTTAACTGTACGACATCGTTAATAACGACATTTTTGTGAATCCGGGCCTTATTTTTCTAGCCAGCTATTCTAGTTTTAAATTGACAAAACATAATCATTCGAAATATATGGATTAAAAACGTTGGAATATACAGGTATATTTTAATATCGTCATCGACCTTTTAGAACTTTTTCGGATAACTTGAGACATCGCATATTTCAATGTTAAATGATGAGAAATGATAGAACAGGATGTCCCAAACCTTCTAGAGTGAAAATTCAGATGACAAAGGACAGTAATCTGAGTATTTTGAGATACAGATAATGGTCGGAAATGCAAATTGAACGAGTAATCCAATGTGACCTTATGGACTTAATGAAATCGCCAGACAGCCCAAACAGCAGAATATTGTTACAATGTAAGAGCTTTGCTATTCATTCTCTGCGATAGCTCAGATGGTTAGAGCAGCAACGGCACAAGTCGTGGTCCCTGCGTCGTGTGTAGATCGCGGAATTTTTCCTTCCCGTTTTTCTAATTTTGAACAATTTCTTCAGTATCTTCATTTCCCTTTGAGTATGAAATTTCATTAATTTATATTATAGTTTTAAGGGTAAGGAGGATTCCTGACCTACGACTCAGGAGTTTGCTCAGCATTTGAGCTGTATCGTCACTGCATGGAATCTATAAGAATGCATTGTAACAGAATTATAGTTCACTATCCGCGATAGCTCAATTGCTTAGAGTAATAACAGCGAAAGTCGAGTCCAGCTCGCGGAAATTCCCCCTCCCTCCTTTTTCTACTCTATCATCAGTTCTCTATCATCTTTAAAATTTTGACCCTAATAATTTGGGAGACACCCAGTATGCAGGCATTTTCCACTTAAAGTGTTCAAGAACGGTGATATTTTCGAACAGCTGGGGTAATTTGATATAAATGTCTGAATTTTATTCAGCAAATTTAAAATTACTACAATATTGCGTCACAGCTAAGCTCTTCTTGGAATGCTTACAAAAGTTTCTATTTACTAATGAATACGAAAATTGAAGTGCTTGTCTAATAGTGAACGAGTGGAAGTCGATGTACGTATATGAATTTTTTCATGGAGGTAGCTGCATTATTAAACGAAGATAAAAGAATTAGTATGAAGTTAAGAACCTAAATTATTTCTTTGGAATTGACATGCTGAATTAATCGCATATTGAAGAGCAAGCCTGCTTTATTGTAGAAATTAATTTATTCATTTGGGAATTTAATTGGTTTATTTCATTGCATATCTTTCGAACATGTTGAATATTTTTTCTCTATTACTATTGATTGTATTTTTTTCTAATCTTCAACCTCTTAGATGGCAACGTTAATTAGTTTTCTGTAACAAGCCGTTACATAGCAACGAAGAATATTCCTTATTCAAGACGATGTGAGATTATTCTCCTCGCCTTAAGTCTTTCATGCAACGGTTTTTAATGTGGAGTCATCGGTATCTGTGGAGCGTTTCTTCTGCACGAGAAAGAAAAATTTAGTGCTGTGCGTCATTCTAAAATACATGCTTGCTTAAAGATTTAATAAAAGAAAGGAAATTTTACTAACTTTCATTATTTGCATATCAGTTGTTGCTCCATTGATTTCGATTGTACGTATTTTAATTATTTTGCTCTGCATTTTGAACAACTTATTAAATTTTCCAACTATCATTTTTTTACGTTTATCACATACTTCTGTCTCTTATTTATCTCATCAAACACTGTGAAGAAAAAAATTAAAGTGACAAAATGTTTTTTCAGTATTTTTAGAATACAATAGCCTTTGATTTGTAGTTTTTATTTTTAGTTATACGAGGGTCGTTCAAGTCAATCGGGGCTTTTTTTTTCAGGTTTAGAATAGACTCCTAGGCTGGATTTTTTTTATGCAGTAGGAACTGGCAACTGTGTCATGTTACTGGTAAGCGGCACGCATTTCCCGCGCTTTTGCATAGACCGTTATTCAAGATGGCGGCAACAGTGTGAACGTCTATATGGAAGAGCGTGTTGTGATGAAGTTTTTTGAGAAAGAGAGCATATAACCTGCTGATATGTACAGAAGACTTCAGGCTCAGTTCGGTGATACGACACTATGTCGCAGTAAGACATTTCAATGGTGTAAGCGCTTCAAAGATGGCCGTATCTCTGTTACTGACGATCCCGGCAAAAGTAGAGCTCAGTTCTAATCATAAATATAAAAGGCCATCATCACTGTGCCGTATCATCAAAGAAGGCCATCATAAATAAAACTAAAATTTATTATAGAATAGCTTATATGCCCAGCGTTGCTCGCTCTGTTTTTTTGATGAAATTTTCCATTATTAAGTACCAAAAGGTGCTCTATGCTATCAGTGTGGGGAAACGTGTCTGTCTGTCTGTCTGTCTGTCTGTCTGTCCGTCTGTCTGTAACTCAAACTGCTCCGAGGCTATGAAAGATTTTCAAAATCTGTTTTCGTTAGTCGATGAATATGGTTCATGGCACGAACCAGTTATAAATATTATCTAAATCGGTACCTCTATTTTCCCGCCTAGCAATTTTCAATGGGAAGATATATTGAGTAATATATCAAACAAATCGTAATGCCGAGAGAGAAACGAATATAAATTACTATTTCGGCCAATTGATAAATATGGTTCAGGAAATGAACAATTTTGAAAATGGTTGTAATCGAAACAACGGCATGGGCTCTAATGGTACACTTATGAAACCCTCAAAAATTTTCAATGATAAGTTATGGCATGTAATATATCAAACGACTTGGAATGCGGTATCATGAATGGAATGACGAGAACAATTATAATGGAGAATTGAATGCAGGTGGAGAAATAAATATAGATGGAAGCCAGAATAGAAGAAAATGCAGTGAAAGCAATACGTCGAGTGAAAAGTTGAAACTCACCTGCGATGAGAGTGTTAATGTAGAGAAGTCAACGAGTATGACAGAGGTGAGTGAAAATGTGGAAAGAAAAGATGATGACAATGATTTATTTAGTGCTGCTAAGGAGAGATAAATGAATAAGGCTGGTGAATGGAAGAAGGTAACGAGTAAATTGAAGAGAAATCTAAATAGAAGTAGTGATTCCTTCGTAGGCCAGAAGCAAGCGATAGGCCTGACGGAATTTAACAAAGACATGGTGCGACAGCCTGTAAAGAAGGTATATATTTCGAATGTTAATGACTCTGTTGATACAAACGTGTTTAAAAAATTTCTTATTGACAATGGATTGCCTGTTGAGCAATGTATACGATGTAGATCGACAAAATCAGGAAAATGTTGTGGAGTTTACGTAGCATTGAGGATCGAGTCCGGGTTCGAGTGGTCAAAGAGCGAAAATTGGCCAAATGGTTTGAATATACGAGAGTACTTTGGTCTTCCTCCGAAAATAATAGACTTAGATAAAAGTTGACATTTAACTAAAGTTGATCGGATGGAAAATAGTAGGATTGATGGTATAAAGGCAATTTATTTAAATGCACGAGCATTACGTAATAAGGTTGATATGATTGAGCTGTCGATTAATAAACACCAGATCGATTTTGTTTTAGTAACAGAAACATGGCTATCTGTTTGGATAGAAGATTATGTGATTGATATAAGAAATTTTAACGTTTATAGGAGTGATAGAAATGGAGTTGATGGCGGCGTTGCTGCTTATATTTCGATGAATTATAAAGTAGTCGAGTGTCAATCTTTAGCAACTAGTGGTGCAAACATACTTTTATTGCGAATTATGAGTGCCTGTGGAGAGCTGATAAGAGTTGGTATTGTATATAGACCAATTTATGGTCGAAGGTATGGTGGACACCCGAAATTAAAGAATTAATTTGTACGCGAAATAATATGTATAAAGCGTGGAAGGTTAATGCCACTCAAGAGATGCATACTCAGTTAAAGTGTATTAATAAAGCATTTAAAGGCCTTTCCTTGCTGCATAAAAGTTAAATTAGCACAAATTCAAATTAGACTGCTGAAAATGTTTATAATTAGTAAAATTACTTAAATGCATTTCGTGGGTGATGCTTTGCAAATTTGATGGAGTGACGAGACGATTGTGACGAGTGTGACATTGAGCTATAATGACAACTTAGCGGAAGAGGAACTACGATGGAATGGGTATCTGGTTGGTTTTAGGGAAATTGTAATGCTTTAGCTCTAGGAAAATCATCCAGGCAGATACCCCGACGAGGGACTCTTAAGGTGTAATAGTTAAGTTTTAGGACATATTCGGGGTTGTCTGTGCTGTGATTACCAAATAGTAATAATCTGCATTTAAAGTTTAAACTAAATTAGATTGTAGGTTAATTATAAAAAAATTAAATTTTGGGATAATTCTCGTGCAGCCCCCCAGTACGAGGTTCCAGTATGTTCCTGCGGGAGCATTTATCCTAATATGGCCAGATTCTTTCCTTATACACAGAACGTGCGGTTTAACTTATTGTATATATACAATATATGCATAAAGAAAACGTGAATTTTCCCTAAGGAAAAATTAATAAATGAAGCTAAAGAGATATTTTTTTTGTATTTTAACTTGACATCGAGCTATTAGACACTTTTTATCTGATATTTTGTTTACTATAATTAATGAACTTTGTCAATAATTGGATCACGTTTTCTTCATGCAGTAACTTTATGACATAAATTAATATTTGCATTTTTTCTTTTATTTTATTTTAGAGGAAGCCACCCAACTTAGTTTCAAAATCAAAGATGAAAGTCGCAATCTCAAGATTGTAAGTATTATGAGATGAAGGAGAACAGAATATACAGGATGAGTCAAAACTCTATTACCCTCTTCCTCCCCCCCCCCAACAAATCTGTTGTAGGGAACATATAGGAAGTTAGGTATGAGCTAAACAATGGTGGCGTCAAATTTGACCTTTGACCTCTTTAAGGGTGGAAATCATAACGTAACTTTTTAACCGTAACTTTAAATATGGCAATGGAAAACGCACCCTGTTTACCCCTAAATCGACATTTTTACGTAATTTATTTCTCACCCTGTAGGTATAGCGTTGAAGAATTCCTTAGCGCACGGAAATTTTCTTTTATTTTTGTGTCTTTTCCCATATTAAAATTCACAAAACTACCTAAATCTCAATATTAACAATAATGAATGAGTTTTGCAATAATTTCAATTTTATATTCAAGGAAAATAAAATTTGTGAGTCCAGCAGTTCAAATAGTATTTCTTCATGTGTAAGAATATCTAATTCCGAAACAAAAATAATAAACTAACGAAAATAAATCTTCCCATCGTTTTCTATAAAAGATACATCGCAGTCATAAATTTTAAAATTCTTTTATTCTCATGTTCAGGGTGAAAATTAATTCCAATGTCAAACTTATAGGGGAGGTAGTATGAGTGATTTTAAGCAAAAAAGTTCATATGAACATGGGTCCGAATTTGAACGATAACTGAGATATGAACAGAAATAAACATGCCACCACCAAGATCAACAACTTAATAACTCAAGTTCTATAACGTACACAGGATAATGAACTTTAGGGGAATAAGAGGATACATAAAACTGTGTACCGTTAAAATTTGATCGAATTCAACGAGTAGTTTCCGAGTTACTCACTCAAAATCGTAACACGTGCTGATTAGTACTCGCATGTGAGCACTGTTACGATGTTGAATGCGTAACTCGGAAACTACTCGTTAGAATTCGATCAAATTTTAACGGTTTACAGTTTTATTTACCCTATTATTTTCCCAAATTTCATCATCCTGGGTGTTATAGAACCTGAGTAGCCGCTGGAAGAGGTGGCAGCCACTGGACGCGAAATCCGGGCTGTAAGGCGGGTGGTCAAGTCGTTCCCATCTAATCAGACCTTTTGTTTGAGAACAACTTGACCACCTGCCTTACAATCCGGACCTCGCGTCCAGTGGCTACCACCTATTCCGGCATCTAAAGGAGTTCATCGGCAGCCTGCATTTCAGCGATGATGAACAAGTGAAAATGCGTGACTTTCTTCACCGGCGGCAGTTTCTATGAAGTGATCATGCGGAAGTACAGTCATCAAAGGGAAATAATCCACACTTGAATTTTACTCTAAGTTTTACCGTTTCAATATTAATTTATTTTTATTAATTTAATATTCATTTAGAGTTAACATTATTAAGATTATTAAATTTAAATAATTATAATTAAAAAAGCTATTAAAACAACACATTAGCATGAAATATAATATTAAGTGTTAAACTCGTGTGGATTATTTCCTTTGGTTGACTGTACATTGAGCACTATGATAAATGCTTAAATAAGCTTGGAAACTCTGTGAAAAAATAGTTAAAGGTTCATAGAAACTGGTAAAGAAAAAATTTTGAAAATATATATAGTAGTTTTGTTTTTATTACAAAACGAACCTTACTTTACGAATAACCCTCGTACATGATTCTGTAGACTCGTCCATTGACAAATAAATAAAAGTTTTATATACTGTATAAAATATTTATTTGTTTGTTGCATGTAAAAACATTATCATGATTCAATGCTTCAGATTGCAGATTCGAAACTAAGTCACCTTTTTTTAAAATCATTTTTCACGAGATGATATCATACATGTTTAAAATGACATTCTACCAAGTAGTATCGACGCTCATGTAAAACACTGCGTGGGGTAGCAACAAATGAGAAAAACAAACAACAAAAAAAAAACTACATCCTATCTTGCATCATTGTAGGCTCTAGATATTGGAAATTTGATTACTAAAATTTAATATTCTTTATAATAGTCACAAAAATGTCAATAAGGATTATAAATCTAATCACAATATTTCCGTTCTTCCTAGTTTTGAACTCTAATAATAGTGACAAATTCCTTATCGATTGAAACTTTTCCAATGAAAGAAAGCTTTTCATAAGACGCTTAAAACATGTTTTGAATGAAATATTTAAAAACTTAAAACTTTACTATTAGTATTACTTTAAAAAGCTGTTACAAATTTATAAACGGAAAAGATTCTCAAATAAGTTTTTAATTTTAAATTTAGTTACATCATCTATAATAATTAAGCAGAGACTTAACTTGAAAAATATATGGATTTCTCTTGCGATTTCTGCAAGATCCCCTACCCACCCCCCGAAAAAAAAACCTACGTGGGATGTTTTATGGCGACTTTAAAATAAGGAACATATTTCTTTCTTAAAACTGAAACCTGGGAAATGGATCGCAACCAGAAATGCAATTGAAAGAGCGAGAACTGAAATCGGTGAGAGAGGGGTGGGCTAAAATCCCCGTTCTTTGTATATTCGAGGGTGGAGTGCGAAGAAGGTGCTCCCCTTTCCGCCCGATTGAGGAGAATGGATGGGAGCAAAAAAAGGCGCTCCGTCCCGAGTAATGGCTGCCTTATTTCACGCCGTTGAAATAGGTGTCTCCCACTATTCAATTTACCATGTTGACAATTTCCCACATCCTCCTGTTCCTCCTCTCTCTCTTTCTCTCGTGCTCCCCTCTCCCAAGTGGTTTCAGCTGAGTATTTTATTAAATCGTCGGCCACAAATCGTTCATTTGGAGCGCGTCGACACGGAAGAAACAATGGCCGCCCTGCCAAAGATCTCCTGCTGCCATCCTTCCGACTGCCAAAGCAACTTTTCCTCTCCTTGATAGCTTCATAACGAACATATCACATACCCCCACTTTAATTTTTATTTACAACTAAACTTTTATTTAATCCTGTAAATCCACTTAAGTTTACATTGTCAAATAAATACCGGGAATTAAAAAGCGCCTGGAAAACGTATGAAAAAAATGTTTCGCTATTAAGAGGACCAATGTAGCTAATTGTCATGTAAAGTTTTGGCGCGATCTATTAACCAGTTTGTTACTCGACCAAAACTTTCCCTGCGATTTTTGAAATTGGTAAAAATATCGACCAAAAGTTTGCCTCGAATTTTGTGCTGCCAAAAAAATTTCTTGTGCTGAAGCGTTCGTTAAGGCCAGATTTGTGGAAGAACATTTCTTGAATTTTGCACCACGATGGGCTTAATGGGCCATGCGATTACACTGTTGCTGAAGGATCTTCACGACTTGTCGAATGATATCTTCCAGACATGTTCAATAGGTGACATATCTGAACGTGCAGGTCAGAGAAGAAGCGGTATCTGCCAAGCTGGAAAGACGATTTGAACATTCTTGGCAACTTGTGTTCTGTACAAGGAGCAATGCTCTGTACGACAATCCACCTTCCGCATGGCCTTGGACTTTTTGGAGCGCCATCATGATGATGAGGGTTCTTTTCAAGAATTGTCATGGGGGACAAGAGCTGGTGCTATTATTATGAATCTGAATCCAAGCGCCAAAGTCTGCAATGGAAACCCCCAAGAACACCTCCCAAAAATCAAAGTCAATCCGCAGTAGTGGACGCAGATTTCATACGACGCGGAAGTGCAAGAGGCGGTTCGGAATTGGTTCAAACAACAACCCTATCAGATGGGTTGACCCTGGTATCACAATGGGATAATTGCTTGAACCACCAGGGTCACTATTTTTGAAATAAATATATTTGTTTAGTCCCCATTGCTTTCCGCCTCTTACTTGTTGAATACACCTCATAATCATGTTCATATCATATCCTGTTTTTTATTTCATATAAGTTTTATGTGCTTACATCATAGCTTTGGGTGTTGCAAATTTCAAAACAGAAGTGTTTTAAAAATATGGAGCATGTATTGAATAAGAGCTGTCCAATGCAAACAATCTCTTCTATCGTAACTATATGTTCAGATATCCTAAACATTTTTAGAATATCGTTTCTTCATGCCACGTCGGATCAAGGAAGTTTTGAAGGCCAAGTATTGCCGAACGCATTATTAGGTACGTGTTCCTAATAATTATCAATTCAATTAATTGTATAGTTCCAGGAAAAAATATACTCGTCTAAATTTTAGATAAAATATGAATTGGTTATACTAGTTACGCCTGTGCCATTTATTAGTAGCTATATGAATTCCTTTGGACGGTTATTGCAACAATAAAACTTCTTTTTGCAATCATTTACACAAGAATATCAATTCTCCTAGCGTGGATTTTGCTTCTTTTCTTCTTTCCTCTTTGTAAGAGGCGGCTGATCCCGTTTTCTTCTTCGGACGAAGTTTATGTTTTAATATCTGTCTCGACTTCAGAGACTCGACGACTTCTCGTAACTTCAACTCCCTGGTGGACATTAAACTAAATAAGGCGTTGGAAGTGACGAATAAAAACACACATATATTTAAAACGACAAGGGGTTAACGGCCTTCTTTGTTCTTATTTCTCTAAGTTACGCTTTCCTTTTATTTCCTCGAGCATGGAGATTTCAGATAATGTTGAAATATCAAGATTTCTTTCGCAACTCAAACGCCAAAACTTAATCGCACTCATGTTTTAGACTTATTAAGATTATATTTTTATGCTTAACCTAATATATAGTTTCGTATGAGAAGCAGTATAGCATGTGAAATGGTGTATTTTTTTTCTTCTTGCCAATAAAATGGATAGGAATAGCGCCTTCGTCTTTTTTTCCCCCTGCTCCTTTTTTCTCCTTTCTTCTTCCTGGGTAACTGCTGCTTCCGCTTCTACCGGACGTCGAGTCGTTGGCGAGGTGCATCAAGAGCTGTCGTTTGACTGGGTCCTAAAGCTGATTTAACGTCGTTCCAAGTTCCTCACGGAATTAAAGGCTTGACGGCCACAAAAGAAAGAGGCTTGGCGAGAGAAAGAGACAGAGAGGTAAGAGGAAGGGCAGAAAAAAAAGAGGAGAAAGCTGAACATTTGTCCATTTGCACCGTTTCGTTAGGGGATTGTAAAATAAAGGGAAAAAAATTAAACCGATAAAAATGTTCAGAAATAAAGAGAGATGTAGGATAGTAAAATGGGAAAAAATTAAAGTAGCTTATTCTCCTCTTATTCCTTTAATTTTCATTAAGGCTTTTATATTCTGCTATTGAGATGTTGTTAGTACCAAGCAGAGAACACAGGGATAATAATTTTGCTCGCATTTTTTAAATAAACAACCGGAAAATAAGTTTAATTATTTACTGTTTTAATTAATGTTACTTTTAACATGATAATGTTTAAGGCTGGACATCCTTCTACAAAAAACGTGATGCAAAAAACTACTCCAAAAAGCTTTACGGAAACAGTTTTGGATTGTTGTTGCACGTATAAGCATTGTTTGAGCCGGCTTAAACAACACCTCCTATAAAGAAAGACTCGGCACTGAAACGTCATATATTGTTAGATTATCATAAATCGTCCAAAATTAGAGCTTATTAGAGAGGTTAAGCACCACGTGAACGTGACGCGAACGCGTGTGACGTTTCCAATCTGAAATGACATAGCTTTTTCATTGTTTTCAGTTGTTAACAATGAAAAACCTACATTATTTCAGATTGGAAACGTCACACGCGTTCGCGTCACGTTCACGTTTACGTGGTGCTTAACCTCTCTA
>JAHWFO010015425.1:4421104-4473412 GCA_023313115.1 Rhysida immarginata | reverse complement strand
ACAAACATCCTTCTTTATATGTGTAGATAGAAGAGAAGATTGGGACGTCCTGTATAAGCAATATCAAAATATTGTTGCGCTTATTGAGTTTGCTGATATGCATCAAAACATTTCTGCTATGGTTTTTTTAAACCGTGTTTTCATTATCGCTGTTTGAGAAATATTTTAAAAGTCATATGGAATGTGTAGGACATAGTTAAAAGTTCTATAGATTAAGTTAGAATATATTCTTCCAATAATAAAAGATCTTAATTTACGAGGCGTATAGAGAAACTTCTGTTTTGTAATATAAACAGAACTACTATTAATATACGTTATATGTAATAAAATGTATAAACAGCCAAAGCTGTGTACAGAAGGCTGTTAATATATATTCAAGTTTTTCCCGGAACAGGTGCTAGTCACTGGATGCGCGGTCCGGACTGTAAGGCGGATGGTCAAGTTGTTCCCAACTAATCAGATGTTTTGGTTGGGAAGAACTTGACCACACGCCTAACAGTCCGGACCTCGCGTCCAGTAACAACTACCTGTCCCGGTATGTAAAAGAGTTCGTCTGCAGCCTGCAATACAGCGACGATGAAGTGAAAACTGCGTGGCTTTTCTCACCGGCGGCAGTCTTCTTTGAAGTGAGCATGCAGAAGTTCATTGAGTGCTATGACAAATGTGTAAATAAACTTGGAAACTATTTGGAAAATTAGTTAAAGGTATAAAGAATTGGTATATATATAGTAGTTTTGTTTTTATTACAAAACGGAACTTACTTTCTGAATACGCCTCGTATAATCTTCACCATGATTAGTGAATAGTATTTTTAAAACATCATTAAAAGCAACTATACAATAATATATTGGCCTGTTTCGTAATAATTGGTCGATACAATTAAGACAGAAAGTAGTTATAAAATTAGGGTCACCAATACGTGAGCTTAATGCCAAGTTTCTGCTATCACCAAAAACGGTTTGCAAAAAATCTGGTAGTTATGGGCAGCTTAATAAATTGCATACTTAGGTACCGTACGCAATCACCGAATAACAGCAGGTCCGGCGTCTGAAAACAGGTACCTTCCAAAAATATGATGCAAGTGATCCCTTTCTCAATCTGATCCTTAACGATCGATAAAAAGTGGTTTCATTATGATCAAGGAAAGCGAAAAGTGAAACTGCTCAAAAAGTGGAAACCACCTATAGAAATGTCCAAACCTCCATGAAGAAGCACGACCACATGTCTATTGGAAGCATGCAGAAAATCTTCGCCTTGAGAGGTCAGAGGTCCTTCTTCACGCTGCATATTCACCACACTAGTTCAATCAGATTTTTACATGTTTCGCCAATTTGACCACGATTTCTTAAATTACTGCAATGCCAGCATTTGCCATCGCGGCAATTTTGCAGTACATTTCGATTTTTTTTTCTGAATAAAATGTACTGCTTTGTGTGACTGCTATTTTTTGGTTCAGAATTAACTTGTGTCAATCCACGAGGCGGTGGCTTAAGGTAAACTTTACTCTAAATCGGAAGGCTGGATTTCAAATCATATGCAGGTTTCAAATACTGGGGAGTTATGGAAAGAGAGTATCCGATAACGTTCTACCTCGATGTCCTTTAGATCTTATCAAAGTGTGTGGAAATATTTAGATGATACTAGTCCGTTAACGTTCATGCAGATGTAATTCAACTAACTTTGCATATTATAAACAATTGAGGAGATAGGAGATGTTGGGAATAAATGGAATTCGATCTTCAAGTTATCTTATAATTTTCAGATTGAAGAAAAGTTATTTACTCTGCATGAATATCTTATCTCAAGTTTATGTCTATAAAGACTCGTGTATTGACGCAACAATAATAGATGATAAGTAATGTGGAATAAATGCAGGAATTTTCATTGCTGAAGGATAAATGATCGTATTGTTGTGTCCGTCACAGACCATCAACAGCAGGGTGTTGTGTAAGTTAAAGAAAAACAACCTAAAAAAGAAGTCTCAGTGCACAAGGAATACTTGAATACGTATCATTTCAGCTACCACCGCAACGATCTTTCAATCCTAGGAACACATTTATCTCTTATAATTCAATAACAACTTTTTGTTTTTATAAACAGGAGAACGGAGAACGCATGAGAAGGAATGAATGACGTAAATTTATACCCGAGAGATAGTGTGAAAAAGCAATTCTGTTATTTTATGGAGAGCTCCTTTACTTTTAAAAATTCATATTTGTGTCTCGAATGCTAAAGGCGTGTTATCTCTCCGGCATTTGGAAAATCTACTGACGTCATCATCAACTCAATGGAATTTGGAGCCGCTTTTCTCCATCTTTTGTGACAGTTGAACCAAAATCAATGGCAGCGGCCCACTTAGAAGAATGATTTACAGTCTTCTTTCGGAGACATCGCCGCTTCTCTTTATGGTCTTGTTTACTCTGAATTTATAGAGAAAAAGACAGAGAAGGGGGAGAGAAAAAAAGTAAATACTTTAGATTTACTGATGAGGAACTAAAGGGCGGAACACAAAGAGCCACGGAGACTGAAACAAACTCATCTGCGTTATTCATACGCGTAATCGAGTTCTTCACAAGAATTAACCTTCCCCTTCCTTTCCTACTCTTTTATAGATGCTCACTGTGTAGAGCCTTTTCTGATTTTAATGAAATACAAAAAAAGAAAAGAACTATTATTCAGAGACACCCCCCTCCTCTTCTTCTTTTGGTGCCTTGCATTTCCTCCTTCCGGCCAAACTGTAGATGTTTTTCTTTTGCAAATTAAATGGAAAGGAAAATGTGAAAGGAGAGGCCGATCAGTGGAAGGAGGAATGCATAAAAGAAGGAAAAGGCGGAGGAGGAGAAGGAGGAAAAACACGGCACCCGATCGAAGGGGAATAGTTCGCTGGGGGTCCTTAATGGGAAGGGGCAATTACTTAGGGAGAGTGATTAACGATAGAAAGACCGAGTCGAGATTGGAAGTTTTAGCCTTTTTTTATGAGTCCTATGTTTTTTTCCTTTTATCTTTTCTTTCTTATCCACTTGGGTTGTTGCTGTTGTTATTGTCGAATTTTAATAGAATATTGCAGAAAACTTGAAAAACAAGTTACTGGAAAAGTCGAATGTCTTTGTTGAATTTCCGGTTTTCGAAAAAAAAATTGTTTTCTCCCCTTTTATGGGGACGCAAAACTTGACGACTTGTATTCAATAACTGAAAACTGAATTATTTTGGGAAAAAATTATTTCTGTGTATGTGTCATTCAGCAAACAATAGAGTTAGTTTTTTTTTTCGTTACGAGAAATGTTTCATATGAAAACGAAAAAACATCGACGTCACTTCCGTTAAATTTAGACGATTCCCGTGGGCGTGGATATACAGGGTAAACTAAATTAATAGAGACACACTTCAGGAGATGATTCCTAACTAGAAAAGTAACTATCAACCTAAAAGCGTCACTATTTCAGGTAATAGATTCTGGTCCTCTATACCTTTGGATCTCTGCACCTCAGTGAATGTCACTACTTTAAAACCCGCATAAAAAATTATTTCTTAACAAATTAATATTAACTAACTCATACCTTATCCTTACCCTCTCCGTTCCCCGCTGCAAAATTTCACATATTGATACTGTTATATACGGTTTCTTTATTCCCATCCAGCGACCTACCCTGTCGGCCCTCAGCCATACAGTCCCAGGATGGACGATTATACTTTTCCATAGATTAAATAAATAAATAAATAAATAAATAAATAAATATGAACATATGTTCGAAAATGGACGGTTTGTGCAGAATAGAGCAATTAGTGCAGAATATGATATTACTATGGCAGTGACTATCTCAACGTTATATAAAATATTTTCATATAAAAGAATTTCGAATCGGGATGGCAGGAGTAAGTAATTGTCCATTCCTCTCCGTTTCTGATTGGTTTTTTTCATTTACGCATGCGCCATTTCCGTTTTCTTTCGTGTCAGGCACTATAAAAAATATGAATGAATGAGAAAGCACTATCCCAATTTCAAATACGAAAGAGAGTTATTAAATTACATTGGAAAACAATATAGCATAAAATATTGTCATTTCTTGCATGTTGGTCAAAATTAAAGATTCAGAATAATATATTGGAAAAACATGCGAGAACATGAACATTAAAAATCTTCCATAGAAATACGAATATAAAGATTATAAAAGAGGCCATTGCAGCAAATTAATTTAACTTGGCAGGCAACACATTCATATAAACTTAGCTCTTTTAAACAACATGTTTTATTTAATTTCTTTGTTTATATGTAAGTAAATTATGTCCTCTTTCAACAGTGAACCTTTTTGAATGATGCTGGCAAGGACTTAACCCTTTGTTGATACTGATAATATCAGCTTTGACTTCATGTCTTTATCATTATGAACATATACATCGGTCTCGGTGGCTCAGTGGTTGCGTGATCACCTCTGATACCCAAGGACGCAGGTTCGATCCCAGCCGAGGACGACGAGGATTTTTCAGGGGGAAATCCTGAGATCACGCACTACCTTCGGAAGGGAAGTAAAGCCGTTGGTCCCGTGTAGTCGTTTGCCGGCTCTACAATAAAGAACCCTTGCGAGGCAAAATTTGCGGCCCCTATAAGCCCGTCCTGAGATGACCATAGTACTTGAAAGGGACGTTAATAACAACCAAACCATACCAAAACAAATCATTATGAATTAACAACAGTTGAAGAAAGACACAAATGTTCAAAAGCGCTAAAAGACTGCGTTTTCAAGAATTCATGTCGATTTTAATTTTCCACTGATTCTTATCTCAACTTTATAAATACAGTCTGTCTCAAAAGTTTAGGTAATGGTGTTTTTTTTACTATCTACATAAGAAATGAAAGTAAAAATTGTTTTGATTGATATCTAATATTTATTGTACATTAACATTCATGTGTGATAAAGATCAAAGTTTCATAATAATTATTTCTATTTTTTAAAACAAAAAAATCAAAAAAGGCCTGTCTCAAAAGTTTAGGTAAATTTACTTTATACAGCTTTCACCCTCTACAAGTAAACAGCAAGTCACTCCGTGTATCCCATAATTTGCATATCTCTTAAGAAAACTCAACATTTACAGATCCATAAGCTTTCATTCTCATTTCATGTGAAAATGCCTAAAAGTAAGCAGTTTTCGTCAGATAGAAGTGAACAAAATATGGATGCTAAAAGCAATAGGCATATCTGAACATCATCTGGAATTTATAAAATACTAGCAGAGGGTGAAAACTTATGTGAAACCTTGAAGTGGATATCCAAAAGTGACTTCAGCCAGAGATGATAGAAGGATTGTGCAATGGCAAAGAACCAGCACCTATCTGGGAGATCTATTGCTGCTGTATCAAAGGATACAATTCACAGGCGTTTGCAAAGAAATCCACCTTTTTTTATTTTTTTACAGAAGAATGGTTGTAAAACCACCCTTGAAAAAATTACATACTTGGAATGAGGCCAGTAACCACATGATTTAGAATGATGAGTGGCTTAGTGTGTTATTTAATAATGGGAAAAAATGGCCTGGGCACAGAAGAGAAGTCTTTCTTCAGTTGTCAACAGGGAGGAGGTAGTGCCATGGTAGTGAGCGTTTGGCTATAATGGAGCCACAAGTTTAGCAATTATTACTGGTCATCAAAAATCTGAAGACCATCAAGACACCTTGGAACATCACCTCCTTCCTTTAGTCAACATTCTTTGTCCAGAATTTATTTTTCAACAAGACAATGCTTTAATTCACTCATCTAAGTCTACATCTGCCTGTTAAAGGAAAAAAATATTCAAGTAATGAAGTGGCCAGCAGGAAGTCCTCACCTTAACCCGATTGAAAACCTTCAGGAATTATATGTAGACAAGTATATGCCGGTTAGAAACTATATTCTTGTGTCGCAGACTTGAAAACTGCCATTGAAGATTGCTGGTATAGTTTAGAGCCACAAATTCTGAAGAAACTTATCAAAACAATGCCTATTCGTGTATTTGACGTTATTAAATGCCAAGGAAAGCAAATGAAACGCTAAAATTGTTTTTTCCATGTTCTTGTTGCACAATTTGTTATTAAGACAAAATTTAACTAAACTTTTGAGACGGGCTATTTTTGATTTTTTGGTTTAAGATATAGAAATAATTGTTATGAAACTATGATTTTTTTTCACACATGAATATTAATGCATAATAAATGTTAGTTTTCAAGCAAACCAGTTTTTACTCTTATTACTTATGTAGGAAGTAAAAAAAAACCCCACAATTACCTGAACTTTTGAGACAGACTTTATATAATATAGATAATTATCAAATTATAATAAAAGTTTTAAATTTCACGACATGTTTGTTTTTGAGGGCCCACTTCAGGAATTCTTACCCAGCATATATACTTGAAAAAAAAAAAAAAAAAAAACGTATAAAATACTTAACAAAAAAAAAAAAAATAAGAAAAAAAAAAATTTTTTTGGGAAAAAAAAAAAAACAAAAAAAAAAATGACTTTTTTCTTTTAATGTTCTCAATCGATTTCAACAATTTTGAAAAACACATTTAATCTGTATTTATTAACGATTTAGAATTTGTAAAAATTTTTTTGGTGATCTCTGTTTTTACGCGAATGCCATCAATTTTTTCAAGCTGTTCAATCGTACCACTTGCTTAAAACAGTTGCTTTACAGGGAAGCTTTAAACAGTTGCAGGGATACCCACATTTCGTGACAAGACAATTCGCGACAAACACAGCTCGTTCCGAAGAATTTGGTTTGGTTTGGTTTGTTTGGTATTACGTCCTTTTCAACTGCCATGGTCATTTCAGGACGGCGTTATAGGGGCCGCAAATTTTGCCTCGCAAGGGTTCTTTAACGTGCAGCCGGCAAACGACTACACGAGACCAACGGCGAATGTAAGGTCATTTTATTCTATCATTAGTCTATTTAAAAGCGTCACTCATGATTAAAACAGAAGATATCCTAAAATCATGCATTTTTTTTTTAAAGTAGTGAAAATATCATTTACAAGTTCAATTATACAATCAAAAAAGCAAATGTTAAATCATTTAAACAATTTAGAATCTTACAATGTCTTGTTAATACGACTTGTCGCAAGAACGAATTGCTCGTCGCGAATTGTCTTGTAACGAAATGTCGGTATTCCACAGTTGCAATAGGGAGCTTCCCTGTAAAGCAACTGTTTAAAGCAAGTGTTTTAATCAAGTGGTACGATTGAATAGCTTGACAAAAATTGATAGCATTCGCGTAAAAACAGATCACCAAAAATTTTTTTCAAATTCTAAATCGTTAATAAATACAGATTAAATGTGTTTTTTAAAAATTGTTGAAATCGATTGAGAACATTAAAAAATTCATTTTTTTAAATTAAAAATTTAGTTTTTTTATCCAAAAAAATTTTTTTCTCATGCTTTTATATTTTGTTATGAAACGTATACGTTTTACTTGTTATCTTTAAAATTTCAAAGAGATTTGAAAAAATTTGCTTGAGATATGATTTTTTTAAACAAAAAAGTACCAAAAAGATGAATTTGTTTATAACTTTTTAACAAATGGAAATTTTTCAAAAATATTTTGGGAATTTCAATACTCCATTAGGTACTATCAAATTATAATAAAAATTTAAAATTTCACGACATGCTTGTTTTTGAGGGGCCCACTTCAGGAATTCTTTCCCTGCTTTGAGTCTCCTTTTGGTCCCAGGAATTCTTACCTTTTGGTCCTTAATCGTCCATAGCTTTTTCATCATTGGTTTTCATGCATTTCAAAATTCTTATTTAACCCATCTCCATGATTATTTTGATATTCCAATTTCAACATCTTCTAAAGTCTCATAATATAAATTAATGTGTTTATATTTTGTATGCAATATAAATTTTAATTTAGAAACGCAAGCTTTGAAGTTCCCCAGTTTGCTAACTGTAACGAAAATGTTAGGTTCAAATCCTGCTTGTGTTGATTTTGCTATATTGTCTCTCTCTCTCTTAAGCTTATGAGAATGTGGCCACTGTTGCACAAAGTTCATTTGAATAAAACTCCCATTTATTTACTTTTCGCACAATCATGGTCACGGAACGACCTTTTAACCAAATAACGCCGAACGAACAAACAAACCGTTACCCTTCTTGGCGACCCAGAATGTCATCCGTAATAGTAGAGCAATTAATTTAATAAAGACCTGTTATGCATACACCCATACATACCATTCTAAACATCACGGTTTTATCCACGACGAAAAGTTGTGTCGTTAAACACTAAAGTTCTATTAAAGAGTATTACCGAGCATATTCAACGAAGAACAATATTTATATTCTTGTCAAGTAATCACGGCAACGATAATTAATTATTAAAACACCGTGCGTAATTTAAAGTTAATTAGGAACCGACTGAACGGAACCAAAACTTTTACGAGCTCCTTATTTATAACCCGTATTCATCAATTTGCCGTGTAATCCCTTACAGTGAAAACAGAGCTCAATTGAATTTAATGACACTTGGGGGAGGAAAGGGTCAGATATTTATGGAGAGACCTCGACCGGGGGGAGTCTAAAGCAATTCCACTCTCATCAAATCTTTAGACTCTTAAGGAAAACGTAATAAAAAGACAAAGAAAATTGCATTAAAAATTGTTACTTCCTAATAAAATTTAAACATTTCAACCGTAGCCAATTCGCAATCTGTGCAGTGAAGAAGTAATACGAAATTTAAACGGGAGAACAAAGGAGCTACAAAATGAAAATTTCTTTAAAATGTTTACGAACTCTCAAGTTTAATATGCTATATCCATACGATGAAAATCCTCTTTTGAAGTGCATAGAACTCATCCGCATTGATACTCGATTAGTTTTCGTCTTGTTCACACACTAATTAATAAGAAATAACGATATCCTCTGATGATGTGATTCAGTCTATATACGAAGTACATTAAAAAAATAACGCCTCCAAATTTATTTAAGCAAAACATACATAGGTAATTAAGTTGTTCGATGTGCTATTTCTCCACAACTGCTATACATTTCCCCCATCTGCTTATCCATGCTTGAAAATAAGTGAAGCAGCTATGTAGAGATGTATGTTCGCACCACTGGTATATTAATGAGCTTAGCACAGAGCGGGAGTTGTAGTGACGGTGTCTTAGCACATCTTTTATGGTTGTGAAAAACCAAAAATCACTCGGGGCAAGATCAGGCATAATATGGTATATGTTGCAGCAACTCAATTTTTTTTTACCTGGGCGGATTGTCGTGATGGAAAATGAAATTTTGCTTAACCAGCTGTGGACGTTTTTTTTTCCTATCGCAGGCATGAAATGTTTCGTGAGAACACCTCTGTAGGATTGTTCAGTAACAGTCATTCTTCCAGGTACAGGATACGCTTGAATCATTTCACGGGAGACCCAGAACATAGCATACGAAATTACATTGGTGGTGATATGTTGAGTGCTTCCAAGGGGCTGGCTGCCTCTTTGTTTCTGGATTGAAAAATGGGAACCAAGATTCATCCATGATGAATATTGAGTCAAGAAATTGGGGTCTCTGTTTAAGAAATTTTTATTTCGTAAAATTTATTAAAAGTTAGAAAATCAATTTACATTTAGTATAAAAAAATTTGGACAAAAATATATTTGGATAAATTGGTTTTATTATTACAATTATTTAATACCAGGTACAAGAAAAATTGCTTCTATGACAGTGACAACGAGTCGATGAGTATTTTCGGGTCTCGATTGGAATGGCTTACCATCCATCCTACAAAGCTTGCTGCCAGAAATAAGGGCGTTGAGTGCGAAGTCATATCCGTGGCAACAATTCATTCCAGAATTTATATAAAATTTATAGGAAATTATATAAAATTTATATAGCAGTATGGTTTAACTACGGTTTTAAAATAATTGTCCGATACTTTGTCGTCCATGGTGCATTGCTCAACACTGATCGAAACTAATTTTTTTTTTCCTAAAAACCCGCGGTGCCAAGAAACTCTGGTATTCACACATCATAGATTTTCTAAGGAAAACTTTCTTTATTTTTAATGAGAATAGAATTGATACTATTCTGTGCAATATCGCCTAATTAAGCAAATGATTCTTCATTCACGTAGCTAATTTTGATGTAATGAAAGTAAATTTTCAGAAACATTGGGAGTGTTAATTTAGCAAGCCGTTTAAATTAAGTTAATTTGTACTCATTACTCAGTGATATTTGAGCAATTCCTCTATTAAGAATAGAAACCGCTAAATGGTAAAAGCAAAAATAGGAGTGAAGGACTCTGTCAAATAATTCATAAATTAATTGTCACGAGACCGAAATTTTTTGGACATGTCTCTGCGAAAAAGTTACTAGCAATACGATGGAAATCTCTACTCATAGGGCATCTTCGTGCGCATTTTTTTCTCTTACGCAAGCCATTTGCTAATTTTTATTAGCTATTGTACGAGTAATTCAACATATTTTGTTTCTCAATACATTTTTCTTTGATTTATTGAACTTTTAATTATGTAACCTAGTTTCCCAACTTTTCAGCTAAAAAACCTAGTTTCCGATATAATCTCATATCCTAAATATGATAGCGTGTATAATACTCTTCTGCTCCTTGTTCAGACTGTGACAGACGCAGCACCCTACGACTCGCAGTGCTTTTATCGATTGTCATGTTCCGTAGATTTTCCGTAAGCGCTTTTTCATATTTGTTACTCTAATTTTCTACCTACAGAAACTCAATCACTGCTCTCTGTTTGAAACGCACCTCACTCAGACTCCATCTTGATGAAACTACAGGAGCTAGTGCCGAAAGCCTAATTAAATCATTTTATTTTTCCAACAAAAATAGCCCGAAAAAAAACATCTGGTTGCATAACTTATTGAACGTCACTTGTAAATTGTTGTTGTTTTTATTGCAATATTTCAGTATAAAAATTTAGCCTTAGCCTAAAAACTCACTTACCGAGTGTTTCAAAAATGACCGGTATATTTGAAAAATCAATAAAAACTAAACGGGCAGCGATAGAAATACACCGTGTGTTGCAAAATGCTTGGGACAACAGTAAATTTTCAGGCAGACAAACTTTCGAAATTACAAACGATGTATTTCTATCGCTGCCCGTTTAGTTTTTATTGATTTTTCAAATATACCGGTTATTTTTGAAACACCCGATAAAATCGCAGTGCATTTCTCGGCATAAATATAAATTTTTGGCCGATTCTCAATTTCGATTCATCAGGACTTCGATGAAAGAAAATAACGACAAATTATAGGAAACTGAAAAATTAGCATGTCATATTATGACATGATGATTTTTTGCAAAAAATTCTAAAACTACTATTGTTTTCCTTCAAAATTATTATTAAGAATTTTTATTAAATATATTTTTCACCATAAATTTTCATTTGTTTCGCGAATTTCTTACAAGCGTTCTATTAGCATTGTGGTGATGAAATTGATTATATCAGAGAAGCATATCTTCAAATTTTGTTTGAATTTCCCGTCATTTTTGAATTCAGAAAAAAATTATGGCTCGTTTTTCTTTGCGGAAAAAACTGTAACAGAGTACACCTATCTGGACATGCTTGAAAATTGGCTCGTGCCACAGCTACAAAAGGATAATGCGTACCTCATCCTTCAAAATGATGGTATTTACCCCGTCTAGTACGTGACTATTTAAAGAACCCATTCTGCCAAATTCAATTAGATTTTGTCGGAGATCTGCAATCATTTGCAAACACTTTGTATTTAAAGAACATAAATAAATCAATTAATCTTAAGCATTTGATGTTTGATCTTAATAAGCAATTAATTTTCTTATTTTTCATTAACATTTCAATTATTACCTCAACATTGTTTATGTCATTTTTATTATAATAGTTGAAGTTTTTTTATAAATTGTGTCTAAATCAAAAAATTTTTAAAGCCATAAAATTTTATATGGAAAAAATTAAATAAAAACATTTCAATTTGAAAAAAAATCTAATATTTCAACTTCTCTCACAAGCCTAAGAGATTTTATTTTCTTGCTCTACTTGTACATTAAAAAAAATATTTCATTTATTTCATTATTACCCGCGTTCCGAATGTTTGGGAGAACTTATCTACCAATAACAAGAAATTAATCCTCCCGAGGACAGTATAGGAAAGTAGCGGAAGCGCTGAGGTCATCTATTTTTACCCTTTTATCTGCATTTTTTAACCCCCCCTCCCCATTTTTTTTAATCGAAAAATTGATTTTCTCGAATGTATTATTTAGAAAAAGTAAAAGAGCTCTATCTTCTTTCGTTTCTCATCATTTCCGATCGAATGATACATCACACGCCATATGCTGCCATAGTTCTAAAGACCAAGTGACTGCCACCCCCACAACTCCGATCCTATTGGGACAATTTGGCCCAAACTTTATAGTAATGTTGATCTTGCTTAGAGAAATCTGCATACCGAATTTCACTCCTTTATATGCATAAATACGCATAGACCTTTTCGTCCCCTCTAATTTCCGCACCCGAAACTCCAACTCCAATGGGCCAATCAAAACCAAACTAAATAGTAAAGGTGCTCATGCCCATAGTATGCTACATTCCAAATTTCAACCTTCTACCTCAAAAATGTGGAAATTGTGAAGGGGACGGACGGACAGACAAACGGACATTGTGAAAACAATAAGTAGCTCCATTCTTCCGCTACTTAATAATTTCATTTCATGGAAATCTAGTAATATAGATGAATCATTATATTAATATTTTGTGAAAGTTAAACAAAAGAAATATTCATAAAAGTATAGGGTAGCCCCAAAATAACTTACTTTAAGAGCTGATAACGGTTTTATTAATAAAAACAATTTAAACGAAAAACAAAGGTTGGACATTTATTAAAACAACATTTATTGTACAACCATTGTTTTGTATTATCGTAAAAATATTATGTTCAAATAAAAACATTGCTATCCATTTTATAATCCATTTTGTTTAGATATAATTTCTGATTTTTGCCTTTTCTTTAAATCCAAACACACCAAACTTTCATTGCCTCTATCTCCTAAACGGCTGTTTTAGTCCAAGAATAAAACATTTCTCAAATGTTGTGTACAATCTATAAATACCATTAAAAATTGGAGTTTCCTTTGCAGATTTCAAAGTTGGCTTCCATATTCGAAAAGGGCGTCGGTTATTTTTGGATATGTTTTGGTTTGGTTTGTTTGGTATTAACGTCCATTTCAACTGCCACGGTCATTTCAGGACGGCGTTATAGGGGCCGCAAATTTTGCCTCGCAAGGGTTCTTTAACGTGCAGCCGGCAAACGACTACACGGGACCAACGGCTTTACTTCCCTTCCGAAGGAAGTGCGTGATCTCAGGATTTTCCCCCTGAAAAAATCCTCGTCGTCCTCGGCCGGGGTCGAACCCGCGTCCTCGGGCATCAGAGGCGATCACGCAACCCCTGAGCCACCGAGGCCGTTTTTTGGAAATGGAATACGCATAAAAACCCCTTCATATAGAAATACAATAATTCTTCCATTGAAAGGATTCTGTCAGATTTGTATGTTAGAGTTGCCTATTGGTTCATTTTAGGTGGACACCCTGTATGATAGGTCAGACAGTGGCCGAATGCATCCTCCGATTCGGCTTTCGTTGGTCCCCTCTACACTATTTGGTCGCCAATTCATCGCCTGGATTGTTATAAGATACGATCGCTGATCTTTCTTCCAATAACAGCATAGAGATTAATATATTTATTTTGTAACTGTATTTACCAAAAATCACAAAAAATTCATTAGATTAAATTTGATTGCAAATATGAAACTATTCTGTGTCGACATACGTTTATATTAGTGTTATGATAAACAATGTCATTCGGAACAAATATTCAGTTAAAAAAGCTAGTGGCTTAAGATTAATAGTTTGTTAAAGTAAACAAAAACATATTTTATTTCATATTTCCGAGATTATTTTTCCTTTCGTCAATTTTTGTGATTATTATTGTTGTTGATTATTATTAATATGTTGCTGTTCCATTAAGTTGTTGAGTATAATAAGCCGAACAATGTAATGAACCTTTTTGCCGAAGGAATTAATGGAAAAGAAGCGGAAGCACTTTGGCTAAATGATAAAATGATTGAGCTTTAATATAGCGTACTTTGCTTTCAAGGGAAGTCATTAAGGAAAAACAACAAAACTTGAGAGGAAAGACGGAGGGAGGGTATGATGGAAGAGAATATTGGGGTATGGATTGGAGGGGAAGGGTTCGATACCCTCCCTCCTTCTCTTTCTCTCTCTCTCTCTCCAACCCTCAGGAACTGGCGCTTCTGCTCTTGTGTAAAACAGGATAAATTACATTTTCTCCTTTCATTTCGTTTAGTCAACCTTCGAACACTTAGGTTCTCGAGAATTAATTAGAAAAGCTGAACGTAATGAAGCAAAATCAATTAATTCAGCGGACGAACATGTTGACCCTCTGACTTTAGCCGCCAACAAACTCGACTGACGACGTTGGTGAAGACACTTGAAAAACGAAAAAAAAAAAAAACCGAAATGGGAAACTATGAAATTTATTGGTCCTTATGAGACTTTAATTTATTTTCCCTCGTTATCGATTTCGTTTTTCTGTATTTTAGAAAACAGTTTTAAGATTATTAAAGACTGAAAGGTACTTCATGTTTTTTATCTTGGATTTTAATAAATCAGTATTTTTTTCGTTTGTTGAAAACAATGGAAGTTACATTGTTGCTCGGACTAAGATGGTCAAGTCATTTTTGACTTTCAGGGCCTGTCTTTCTAGTTGGCTTTGTATCATGAAAAATGACGTGCATTTTGCTCGCACTTCTTATTTTAAGTAGTAAAAATCCCACATCAACTAGCAACGAGGAAAGACAGGGTGCGGTGCTGCTGTATACAGGGTGTTTCATAATTGGTGTCCCGTCTGTAGGTCCAAATAACGGCTCAAGGGGAACAGGTGGGGGGAAAATGAATATTGATTATTTGGTTTTGGTGTCCACTAATTCCGAATAAGAACATTTCGCGTCCCTGGGGGTGAAGGGGTAAATTTTGAAAATTTTAATTTTGTAGGGGTAGTGGTTAGACCCCATGTGTTATTTAGAAATTTGTAGACCATCATGTAAAATGTGGGTTTAGCAAAAAACCCGGTGAAAAAATCTCATCCCCTGCCCTTTATCGAGTGGGTAAAGTGAAAGGTATGGCTAGCCGATGTGGACAAAAACCATACTTATTAGAATACAGTAGGACCTACATTTGGAAAATTAATGATAATGAATGAAAAAATTAGGGCCCATTAGCTTTTCAGGGTAACGACTCATTCATTCTCATTCATTTTCAAATGTACTGTTTTCTAGTAAGTAGTAAAGTTCTAATAAGTTTCTAATGAGTTTTTCTGTTTTTGTCTACATTAGCTAGCCATACCTTTCACTTTACCCACTCGATAAAGGACAGGGGATGAGATTTTTTCTAAACCCACATTTTACATGATGCTCTACAACTTTCTAAATAACACATGGGATCTATCCCCTACCCCAACAAAATTAAAATTTTCAAAATTTACCCCTTCACCCCCAGGGACACGAAATGTTTATATTCTGAATTATGGAACATTAAAACCAAATAATCAATATTCATTTTCTCCCAATCTGTTCCCCATGAGTCGTTATTTGGACCTAAAGACGGGACACCAATTATGAAACACCCTGTATACACTGAGTGGGCAGATTATTATGGCCACCTGACGTTTGAAGGCAAATTAGCTATGATTTCGCGCTGAAGTTGCTAGAGGGCCAGAGCATTATAAATTGGGAAGCAGGTTTTTACCACGACACTAGAAGTGATTTGTTTCTGAAGAAGTGGGTAAACGACGCCATTTAACAGCCTTTGAACGTGGGATGATTGTTGGCGCTCGGAACCATGGAGCGAGTATCAGCAAAACAGCTTCATTTGTTAAATATTCAAGAGGAGCTGTTGTTAAAGTGTTTAAAGATAGGACTGCAGCCGGTAAACTGGGTCTGAACGTGCGAGCTGTGACCGTCAGCAACTAGTCCATGTTCGTGCAGAACGGAGAGTGGTAAGACTGGTACAAGACAACAGAAGGGCAACAGTGAATCAAATTACTGCAGATCTTAATCAGGGATCCTCTCAAATGATCTCTGAACGCACTGCTCACCATAAACTGCATAGTATGGGATATGGAAGCCGAAGGCCTGTTCGAATACCTTTGCTGTCTGCAGTTAACAAGATAAAATGTTTCCAATTCGCACATGAACACAAGGATTGGACAGTCGAGCATTGGAAAAAAGTCATGTGGTTCGATGAATCACGTTTCCAGTTGCATCATACAGATGACAAAGTGAGAGTTTGACGGAAACAGCATGAAAACATGGACCCCACATGCATGAGTACAACCCTTTAAGCTGGTGGGGGCCTTATTATGGTTTGGGGCATGTTTTTTGGCAAGATTTGGGCCCTTCAATTCGCGTGGAACAACGTTTGAATAGCACACCATACTTAAGCATCGTTGCTGATCAAGTTCATCTTATCATGTTGATGGCGTACTCCAATGGGGATGGCTTCTTCCATGGTGCTCATATTGTGCAGGAGTGGTTTCAAGAACATGAGGGAGACTTTACCTTGCTTAAGGCGCCCCCTACAATCACCAGGTTTCAAGCCAATTTAGCATTTGTGGGACGAAGTTGAAAGAGTCATCAGGCAGCTGGTTCTACCATCAAATCTCACACAACTGGACAGTGTTTTTCATCTGGTCTGGTGTCACATTCCTCGCATCATCTTTCAACATCTCGTGGAATCAGTGCCAAGAAGAATCGCCGCAGTATTGAAGGCAAAAGGTGGTCCCACGAAGTACTGATGGGGTGGTCATAATAATATGGCCATTCAGTATACATGTATGATTAAATACATATCTTCAAACGTTTAAGGGATGGTGACCATTTTAACCATTAGGTATTTGATTTTGTGATGCAGTAAAGATTTATTTTAAGTTTTAAGCACCGATCAATTACGATTTTGATCCATATACAGGCGGATCTATCTTGGATACAAATGTAGTTATGCAAATCCCAATAAAGGGAGAGAATAGGAAATTGAAGATGCTCTTCTCATGGTGGCATTTACAGTGTTGTCAACATGCAAATTAGGACATATGCATATCGTATCTACTAAACTGTAGAGATACACAAAAAAGCAATTATAAACTTGTTCAGCATCAAATAAGGAACAAAACAATTTCAAAATCCGATGAACGGATCACCCAAAAACTTGATTGCAATTTCTGCAACAATGGCATTAATACCAGTCACATGTAATGGCATCGTTGAAATGCCGTGGAGAGTTATGTTATGGTGCAGGTGGACGTCACATTGAATACCTTCTAGATTGATTGTAAAGGCCTTAATTTGTACACTTGACTGTTTGTAAGCAACAAACAATACAAGAGCCGATTTGACCGTAACACAACAGAAGAGCTTCTTGAAGAAATGAAGATTAGAAGGAAATAGTAGATGTTTTGACTTTAACGTTGACTCCAAAATTTAGTTAATATATCTTCTTCTATCGAAATAGGGTTCAAAAGAAAACTCATCCATTTTTTTATATACGCTTTTTCTTTCTTAAGTCACGTGCGTGCTGTAATGAATGAACCAGCAATAGGAAGCAGTCCAAGATTGATTTCCGTGGTTCTGGCTTCTTTTGAACTGCAATGAAACAATTACAGTATCTTCCAAGCATAAATCTGAAATGAGATTTGAAAATCGAAGTTTAAACGATAAAGAGCTTTATGCTCTCCATATCATCCCAAAGTTTTATTAAATTTACTTCAGGCATTGCGAAATTGGCAGATATTCATTGACCCATATATCAAAATGAACCCAATTTCATAAACAGGCAAACAATCTAAGGTTTAGATTACGTTTTCGAGAAAATTTTATTATAATTCTTGACTTGTTTCGAGTCATGAATTAAAAATGAATATACGCACCTGGCCTGAAATGACTTAGTTTTCTCATTCCCCTCTTTCATTTTTTTTGTGTCTGAAACTCTACCGTATCTGAGAAATACCAATAAGATATAAACGTTAACTTTGGAAAACGTGATAAACAATAAATTTAAAAAATTGGAATACAAGATGCCCACAACAAGATCAACATAATGGAACTATTAGAAATTTTTAAAGCAAAAAAAAATTGAAAAATGAAAATTTATTATTGAATAATTAAACCACATCCGATGCAGACTTCAAAATTCATACCTTGTAAAAATGAAAATTTGTTAAAATTAATTAGTTGTTGTAAACGCTTTATTTCATCACTGTTAAATTTTCCATGGCGTCTAATATACATTGTTCACGTGAAAATTGTGACTCATAATTTATATTCAGAGGTTTTTGAAATTTAAATGACTGTATCTTAGTTATGAATAAATATGTTGAGGAAGAGCATCAATTTAAAATTTTAATAAAGAAACATTTTTAACAAAACCTCAACGGGAAAAAGAAGGCAAATAAATAAATTTAAAATTAATCATCTTATTTCAATAAAATCATTTTAAATTCGTATATTAAAATTAGATTTTTTCAATTCACCTAGGAGAATCTCATTTTGAATCTAGCGAATCCATTTAACCTTAGTGGAAAGAAAGAATAGTGTGTGCACGCGCATCTCGTGACTTCATGTGGATTAAACCATGGCCGACTAAAAATACGTCACGCCTTATTTTTAATCGGCCATGGATTGCACGGCCATCATAAAGGAACTTGCGCGATATGTGTCGCTCGTATGTTAATTTTAATTATCATTTTCTATTAAATTCAAGACTCACCTAATAGTTAGTACGTATTTAAAAACGTTAACTATGTTGTTTCTAATTGTTATTTGCATTAATATTTCGTAATATATAGAAGGTTTTTAATATTCGTAAGGCAGAAAGGATAGCACAGTATTAGAAACGTTGTTTAAAAATCATTTTTTCTTTTAATAAAAGATAACCATGGACGAACGAAATTAAATATCATGGTTAGAAATGCATTGGCGCGTGTGTTCTGCAATCCACATGAAGTGGATGAGCGAAACAGTGCGTAACTTAGAAACAAATTGCGCACACAATATTTTCTTTCTACCATGCATTTAATGATATACACTGCTCAAAACAATTAAAGGAACACTTGTAGAATCCCCTACAGAGGGCGTAAATAATACTTTTTAGCAATTTCATCTTCTGCAACATGAAACCTATTATCTCCCTCATAGGAAATGGTTGAAGCCAACACATTTTGCTGCCAAATGTTCCGAGAAATTTGCATAGCAATATAACCCCCCGGAAAACAAAGTGGTTACATGCCAGTACATTCTTTGCTTGGAGATAACGGTCGAACATTAGAAGGTGCAGGCATTCCTGGAACGTTGTTGTTAGTGCTCTGACATGCCACTAAGGCATCTTGAAGCAGTAGAAGCTGCGAGAGCCGTAACATTGCTCCAAACGGGTCAATCATTTCGGATTGTGGCAAATGCCCTCAATGTGTCCTCTTCCGTCATCTTCCGACTGTGGACACGATTCCAGGCGACTGGCCAGTACACACGAAGAGCTGGGCAAGACCTGAGAAATGACCTGCAGATGTCAACTGGGGTAGCTGTTTCAGATCAAACAATCCAGAACAGATTACGTGAAGTTGGCTTGAGAGCCAGACGACCAAATCGAGTGCCTAGGCTAACCCGCCAGCACATACAGGCGCGACTAGAGTTTGCACATCAACATGCCACCTGGCAGCTTCGCCACTGGCGTTCTGTTCTCTTCACAGACGAGTCAAGCTTCCGCCTGACCCGCTGTGATGGCCGTCTACGTGTCTGGAGACGACGTGATGAGCGAAACACCGACGCAACAGTTTGTGAGACTGACCGAATGGGATGTTGTTCCATTATGGTTTGGGCTGGCATCTGAATAGACCATCGAACGGATCTTGTGGTCGTCCGAGGGCGAATGACCGCTGACGTTAACATTCGTGACATTCTGGAAGAACATGTGATTGTTGCTGCACATGGCATGGGGCCTGGATTCCTTCTGATGCAGGATAATGCTCGTCCACACACTGCAGCTTCACTCAAGACTTCCTACGGATGCATGGCATTCAGACCATGAGATGACCTGCAATGAGTCCAGACCTAAATCCCCTTGAACATCTTTGGGACATGCTTGACAGGCGAATTTGACACCGCCCTTCAGCTCCAGAAACACTGCAACAGCTCATCCAGGCACTTACTGAAAAATGGGACCGACTTCCCCAAGATCACATCCGTCGACTGATACGGAGCATGCCTCGAAGGTGCATGGAGATTACTGCAGCTCATGGTAGGCATACACATTACTGAGTGGTGCAAAAACTGATCCCTGTAAGAAACAGGGCATTCTCCTCAAAACGTCCAAAGGACATTTCACTTTGTTTTAGGCAGGGGTTCTGCAGTTTCCTGTTTTTTCTTTATGTTTCTTCACCAGTTGTTTCAATAACGCATTCTATTGTTAAATAAACCGTCTTTTAATGATCACATACAGCGATTTTGTCCATATTATTCGTAGTTGTTTCTGCACGCTGCTTAATAGAAGTGTTCTTTTAAATGTTTTGAGCAGTGTATTTATAGTGGCTAGAAGAAATATTATGGTTAGAAATGCATACTTCTAGCCACTATAGATATATTCAAGTTCCTTTTCACTGTTTGGCATCTGATGAAGAGATAGTCTGCTCCCGAAACCATTTATGTTAATTTTGTTTATTTTAACCACTTTATGGACCATAAGAACTGTGATTTTTATTTTCTAAAAATTTATATTTTTGACAATTTATGTGTGATAAATCATTATCTGGATTCCCAAGTATTTTATCTATGAAGTCTCCAATGAATTATTCTTCAAATCTTCAATATTTATATAGGTTTTTGGAAGTTGTATTAAGACCAATTTAAAAGATTTTTTTGGACTCGCCTATGATTCAAAATAGGGTAGGCTACTCCTAGTGATTTTTTTAATATTTTTTATATTTATTCCCATTGAGATTTTCTTAAAAAGGTTTCATTATTAAAATTTAGAAAAGTATTTCATTGATAATTACTTTCGAACTATTTAAAACCAAGTTTAATTTATTTTTACTGAACCTCATATACTGTTCAAAAGATTATAAAGAGATTTTATCCATGTAAAATTGTATAAAACTGAATTAGGCTTTTTATAAATTTTACTGGTCGGCAAAAAACAAATAAATAAATAAATAAATAAATAAAAGTTCTCCTCCCTGCAAAAAAAAATATAGCTTTGACATTCCTAAATCTAAATATGACATCCAAATTGTGCCATCACGTACCATTTTTAAGAGAGAGAGTTTTAAATTAATAAAAATATTTTATCAATTAAAAGGCTACATAAAAATAAAAACATGAATAAGGGTATTATTTTGCACCATCTTATTAACCAATCAGTGAAGGATTTTGTTGTTTTTTGTATTGCGCTTTTGGCGTCTCCTGTAGAAGTGTCCAGAAGTAATCAGATTTTCAGAATAGGATGGACAGCTTTTTAAATTCAGGGGGGGGGGGGGGTTCTAGAAATTTTTTGGCATCGACTACAAAGGTCATTTTGCGCCTTTTACACAAGTTATAACAGTACGCAGCCCGGGACAAACACAAACATCCATGCCCACGGCGGGATTCGAACCCGCGGCCAGGCGGACTCGAGGACTAGAAAGCCTACGCCCTAGCCCTCTCGGCCACCTGGCCGGCTTAAATTCAGGGGCGCGAAATAATAATAATACACAAAACCTAATACCACCCTTTCAGAATTAATGTTTTAAAAAGCAATGTACTATTTTCATTTTAACGACAACCACTCCTCCCTCCCTCCCCCCCCCCCCAAAAATGGTATGTGATCAGCAATTTAATTGCCATATTTGTAATTAGTAGTGTGAAATCCATAAGAATAAACCATTATTTTTACAGGGAGGATTTTGATGCCGACCAGTGTTATTTATATAATTAAGATCTCTTTAGATGAAAGTTAGGACTATTAAAGATGCAACATAATCATAATCATAGTTTGTTTTCAGCTTTTTACCGTGATTTCAAAACGTGGCAGATTAATTTCTCACTTTTAAGTAAATTGCAATGTTTTCCAGAATCTAACGACTCGAGCCTCAGAAAATCACCTGCCCTATGTGAATAGCAAATTCGAATTACTCGTCTAACATGGGAATATGCAGTAACGAAATTTGCTGCTTTCCTATCATCTATTTCTATTTTGTGTAATAAAGCTTAACTTAATTTTATTAATATCTTTATCCCCTTGATTCTAATCGTATTAATTTGGTCTTCTCGCCAATAACGCGTTACATCATTAGTCTAATTCATTTATTTTTCCCTGAAGCACTTTGAATGATCATGAAATTCCATTAGACGAGGCTCGATATCAAGTTTTACTATCGGCTAATTTCCGCATGTCACTTTACGTGTTTCGTTGTCGACCATTGGCTCCGGCTTTTCAACTCCCTTTCTGCTGCAGTCATGCGTATTGTAAGCATATCTCACTATCTCATTGTGTGTGCCTGAGTGTGCGTTTGAAAAGATAAAATTTTCCCTCAATAGTGCTGCTACGATAGATGATCTCACTGGGGATCTGACGTAAAGCAAGGCTTGAATTTTTAACTACTCACCTGCATATGGTCGTGATTGGCGTGCGTTGGTTAACCATAAAATGAACTTTCAGACTCCATTAGCCCTTTCTCTTTCGGTCGTAAACCATACAGACCGAGGATTTGCTAAACAATTAGAAATTTGAACTCGTTTAGCTGAATCTATGTTCCATTTAATTTTTTTTTAATTTTCTATTTTGAATTTTCTAACTTATGACCTTTTAGGAATGATTCGGTTTAACGTTGTCTTTCATGAAATGTTTAAAATTTCTTATAATTTGGCTTTTATAAACTTTTTTTATTTTGAACCCTTTCAGCTTCAAATAAGAAGGACATTGCTTTTCGAAGAATTTAATATAACAGTTCCAATAGAATTTTTTTGAAATAAATTACGATTCTTTTAGATAAAAATCGTGTAATTCCGCTATGCTATGTGATGAGCAATAAAGAAACAGAATGAGTTCTGCAATTTCTTCCAGGAGCTTAAAAAGTGATTATACACGAGTGGCCAGTTTATTAGCTACACCCCCTAATATTGCGTTGCGCCACCCCTAGCAGTTATAAAGCATGTATTCGCCGTGGCATGAATTCAATTAGCCGATGGAAGCATTGTTCCGTGATGTTTACCCATGCGGATGCAACAGCTCCTCCCAGTTGATGCTTATTGGATGGTGGTGGATTTCGTGCCTCGAATAACCCGTTCCAGGTCATTCCAAAGATGTTCGATTGGGAACTCTGGTGGTCAGAGGAATATGTTGACTTCATTATCCTGCTCCTGGAACCATTCCATGATGATACGAGCCTTGTGTGACACGGAGCATTGTCATGCTGGAAGTATCCTACCAATGGGGGAAACACAGTAGCCATGAGGGGATGAATGTAGTCGACAACAATGTTCAGGTAGCTCTGACCATTACGGCGTTGTTCTACAAGGGACCAAGAGTATGCCAGGAAAACTTTCCCCAGACCATTACAGAGCCTCCACCAGCCTGAACATGGAAACCAGACAGGAGGGGCCCATCGCTTCGTGCTGTTATCTTCAAATTCTGCGTCGGCCATCTGCATGGTGCAATAGGAAACTGGATTCATCCGACCAGAAGACCTTCTTCCAGTCGTCGACGATCCAGTGTTGGTGATCACGGGCAAATTGGAGACGTTTTTTGGGATTTTGGGTGGAGATCAAAGGTACCCGGACTAGTCGTCGACTGTTGTAACCCATCCTTGCCAATGTACGGTGTGTAGTGCGTTCAGAGATGTTATTCTGCGGTCCAGTGTTGTATTCCACAGTTAGTTGACGAGTCGTGACGTTTTTATTCGCACGAACAAGCATTCCTACGCTCACCTCTTGAATCAACGAGTCGTTTGCGACCACGGGCTTGTCTCTGGCTTGTTGTTTTTTGGTTGTTTAACCAGTCCTTGTATACCTTTGAAATGGTTGTACGGGAAAAGCCTAGAAGACGTGCAGATTCGAAAATACTCACTCTACCTCGTCAGGCACCAACTATCATCCCGCGCTCGAAGTTTCTCAGAACCTTTGCTTCCCCCATGGTGACGATCAAACCACTTGCAATTAACCAGTGTGTTTCTCGCATTATATTGGTACCAACTGTCACGTGACCAACTGATACATAGTAATTGCTATGCCAACGGATTTGCATTGTCATGGGTGTTCCTAATAAACTGGCCACTCATTGTATATTATCCAATTAAATTTCCAATTTCAATTGTTAGGAATTGTTAATCTTACTTATCTACAATGTCTCACAATTCAAATCGGAATTTTACTTGGGCACGCCCAGTTAAACTTTCGTTGAACAGAGTAGAGAGCATTTGATCTTGAGAAAAAATTCTCCGTTTTAGATAAATTATGAATAAATTATGATTATAACGGATTGACAAATGGATCTCGGTTGGTTTGGCAAATGGTCTTTAAGAAAGCCAAGACTTGACGGTGGGTCTTGAAGTAATGGAGCATCATCCTGTTGAAAGGGTCACAGCACTACCATGTCAGTTTCTTCCACAAATGACTTTCAGGAAGAAAATCCTGAGATCACGCACATCCTTCATAAAGCCGTTGGTCCCGTGTAGTCGTTTGCCGGCTGCACGTTAAAAATCCTTGCGAGGCAAAATTTGCGGCCCCTATAACACCGTCCTGAAATGACCATGTTAGTTGAAAAGGGCGTTAATACCAAACAAACCAAACCAACCAATCTTCCACAAATGAAAACTGGGCCATAAACTTCGAGCTTTGAGATGCCTAGTAATTCAAACTAAGCTTCCTGATTCTCTTAGATAACTACAGCATATTTTATCGCTATACTCTAATGCATTATCTGGCCACTGGTCATTGGATACCCGATACAAGTAAATTAAACCATGACATCAGGATCGTGTAGGGCGGTATTTCGCCGCAATGAAATCCGCAACCTTCGAAGAAGACTTTCCACCAATCTGCGATATGTGTCTGTGGGAATCTTGATCCATTCATCCTTCAAATTGGCAAACAGCTCAGTGGTGTTCTTTCGGCGGCATGGCCTGGTTCTCAACTGGCGCTCATATTCGTCCCAAAGGTGTTCAGTCGGATGAGGTCTGGAAAAGGCTAGTCAAGTTTTCCCCACACACATTTCCTCAAACAAGATGTTAATAACGCCTGATGTATGACAGATAGCATTGTCGTGCTGAAACGGGTATGGGCCATTACCATAGTGTTCCAATAATGCCGGTAACGCAGAATTATTCAGAACAGTTTGGTACGCTTCGGCATTCATGGTTCCGCGAACTAAAACAAGAGGATCAAGAGCATATCACGAAAAGCAGGATCACATCATAAGGCCATCTCCTCCGAATTTCACTGTGATTACGAATTTCATTGATTTCACCGGGCATTCACACGCGTCCATCGGATCGCCAGAACTGATAGCGTTATAATGATTATAATATGGCAGCAATTTGATAACAGCAGGAGTGATCCTCGCCTTTGTTCGCTTTGTTGAACGAGTAGCATGGAATGGAGCATTGTCTGTCTGAAAGAAACAATCTCGTACATTGCGATCTATCCAGGGAAGTGATTTTCCAACATCTCTTGGGGTATTAAATCGCATGTCAACACCAGTTATGGGTCGAACGCTTACTGCACAGAACGCACAAATGACCTCACTCATCTTAGTCCTTCACTGTGGGACACGAGGCACGCTTTATTGTATTTCTTGCTCGGTGACCTTCAGACCTACACAAGATCATCAGACTGCTGAAGGGTAAAGCGGCTTTCAGCGCTCCATATAATTCAATCATCCCTAGCACATTAGCGACAATGACAGATTATAGCATAGACAAAAAAGACTTCAAAAAAAGTGTCTTGGGCCCGTAGGTGAAAAGGGAGCTAAGTTATCTTTCAGGCAGGCCCGGCGATGAATATCTCGAATATATCTAAGATTTTTGTCTATATTTTTTTCTAAACCCGCCACAAATTAGGGTCCGAGCAAATTTTTGTCTTGGGCTCGGTCGGAGATAGGAACTTCGCCATTTCCTTACACTTATTCTTTCCGTGCCGTGAGTAGGCTTGCCAATTCTCCCGGATTACCCAGGCGTCTCCCGTAATCAGATACAGTCTCCCGTCTCCCGGATAACCCCTGCCCGGGAGGTAGAATAACAAGCACGAACGGAATAAGCGCGACTGGACCAAGTCTCCCGGAATTGCCACTCTGAGAGTTGGCAAGCCTAGCCGTGAGTTATGGTCGACGAGCAGGCTTCAGGTTCCACTGCAAAAGCAGTAGCGAGTCCTGAAATGTGCTTCTGTGAATCTTCAGCAGCACTCTTGGACATGATTCTCGTTTTGCTCTCATTATTGGACCTTTCTGTTCCTATTTTTGCACAACATCGTGTGAAGTGGATCGAGATTGTCCGTTCAAAAAACTTAATCCGCGAATTGACTTTCCATTACTGCGGCACTGTATGATAATCTTCTCCGAAAGTCGGACTGCTCACGCTTTATGGTATGTTGGCTGACGGAGTTAATGTCTTATTATAGCAGGCCTCTCGATCGGTTTAGTTTTTCTGACTTCCAGTGAAACGGGGATCATCAAGACTAGCTCGTTTGATACCTGATTTCTTTCTCTTTCGGAATGATTATGTGGCTTTTAAAAAGGCCAGTTGCGGCTTCAGGCTAAGGAAATGGTGACGGTGGTTGAACGCCTAGATTGCTATTTTCATTGCTGAGTTCGTCCGCCAAACTGTCCCTTCTTTCGCTGCTGTTGCATTTCTTTTGCATCAAAAGTGAAGAAGTGCATCATGAGAGTGAATTCCTCTGGCAGTAAATTTTTAATGGAAAATTTTTCAACTATCACACAGGAATGAGTACACATTAATTTTAATTTAAAATGCCCGTTGTATCTAAATTAAAACGTATCCTATGTTTCTCAAAATCTTATTTAATATTAATATATCAAACTAGCAGAAGACCCGGCTTTGCCCGGGATAATTACGCTTGTAGGTAAACAGAACAACCTCAAAAAGCTAAATTAAACCTCCAAATTGGTTAAATAATAACTCAATCACTACAATATAGAGCGAAGGGACTATCCATTCTAAGAAAAATCCGAAAGACAGGAATTTACCTCTTCACTGAAAAAATCTATTCTAGGTGATATACCGAAAATGAAAATGCACTCCGGCGGCTTCGTAATAGCGGAGTTCTCCTCTCCTCCTTCGCTCGTCGAGCCTCCAATCTCGCTGTAGTTAATGGTAATTAGTGCCGAGTCGGATGTTTGAGTCCTCCTGTCCTCTGCCTTTAGGAGACACATCACGCTACCATATCCAGCACTTCGGCCATTCGGGGCGTTTTTCCTCGGACTCCACTGTTACCGACCTCTCCATAAGGCTCTCACTTTGCTTCTCCCTCGATCTCTCGATTTCACGTCCCCATGACGAAACTCCCGCTCTCTTCGCCTATTGGCTGGATTTCCATGACGCTTTTGACGTCTAGCATTTCTCCGCTTCCCTTTCCAACTCGAAGAATAGAAATAACGAGTGTGGAAATCTTGAATGTCGCTCAAATTCCATGACAAAGGTATAGGAAAGTAGCGGAAGCCCTGAGATCATCTATTTTTACCCTTTTATCTCACTTTTAACCTCTCCTTCCCCAATTTTTAAATCGAAAAATTGATTATCTCGAACGTAGTATTTATAAAGTGTAAAAGAGATCTATCTTCTTTCATTTCTCATCATTTCCGATCGAATGATATATCACATGCCATATGTGGCCATAGTTCTAAAGACCAAGTAACTGCCACCCCCACTAATCCGACCCCATTGAGACAATTTGGCCCAAACTTCATAGTAATGGAGATCTTGCTTAAAGGAATCTGCATACCGAATTTCACTCCTTTATATGCCTAAATACACGTAGACCTTTTGGTCCCCTCTAATTTCCATCCCCGAAACTACGACCTCATTGGGTTAATCAAAACCAAACTAAATAGTGAAGGTGCATATGACCATAGTAAGCTACATTCCTATGTTTGGGCGGAAATTATGAAGGGGACGGACGGATGGATGAACAGACGGACGGACAGATGGACATTGTGAAACCAATAAGTAGCTCCATTCTTCCGCTACTGAATAATGAAAATGTGTAGCAAAAGAGACAAAATAAAATCTTATGCCTTAAATTACTTTAAATGCGATAGAATTAAAAGAATCTTTCGGCGTATCAATGTTAATTTTTTATTCTTTGGGATTAATTTGTGGAACTGTAAAAAAAGAAACAAGATAAAGACCGAAGTTGCCAGGTACCAGGTGTTCCGGGCCAAAGGAAAAGAATTCACTTGTTCGAAAGCCTTCCAGCTTTTAAGTTCTCCGGCAAAGACGATTGGATCTTGAACAAGATGGGCGGTTCACGTTCGATTGGATTAAAGACCATTGGCGTTCTGGGAAGAGTACGAAATATCGCATTTTGCTTCCAGCCCCGGCGAAATCTGAAGAGCATGCATTTGAGAAGTTCATCGAGAGTAGTTATACCGGGTGATCCAAAAGTTTATTACATTTCTTTACATTGTTAACGACATTTTCAGTGTTTGCTTTCCAGCAAGTCAATGCTTTCATAAGAATCACGAGGCACGCGCAAACACTGAAAATGTCGTTAACAATGTAAAAAAATGTAATACACTTTTGAATCATACGGTATAATCTAAGAGGGGTAGGTTACCTAATTAACAGTACTAATTTTCCAAAAGAAGGTTACCTTTTCCTCTTTTTTTACCCTTCCCTTCCAGTAATCCCACCCCCCTCTCCTCCCCTTAGTTTTACGAGTTTCTTCCGAGACGATTGACCGAGTCATCCTTAATGTACGACTGAACCAAAAAAGCATGAGGGTTGGACTTGATAGCTTGAACTTTTCGTAAATAGAACAAAAGAATATGTATTCGCGGTTAACAAAAGAAAATCATAATGGACCAATGAAATAAATTTAACTTTGAACTTCATTTAGCATTTAAAGCCGACGAAAGGAAACAAAGAAGGGTTTGGGCTGTAAAATGATAATACATAGGGTTGAGTATGTTACAACTAAACGATTTGCAAGCGTCATAAATCTAAGAAAAACCCCGCCACCATGTTTGGTGATGTACTATCTGTTGCCCACGGTGTCGAACTGTGGTTCTGCATCGCAGTTTCAATTCAATAAGACTTCGCCGCAGATAATTTAGGTCGATCTGTACCCACTCCTCTTCACAGGCTTTCCACAGACCGTCCAATGTACGGGGTCGTCTACTTCCAAGGGCGCGTTTCAGCAGTCCAAAGCCGCAATAATCCACGGGGGATGCGTCTGGAGATTTCACGGGTATGTCTTCAAACGGAATTGAATGTATGCCCGTCTCCTGTTCCAGTGTTCGCAAATGGGCGACCGTTGACTTGGACGTATGACTCACAGCTTTATCTTGATGCACCCATACCAGGTTTCGGACATTAACCAGTCGGAGATTTTTGTGGATTATGTTGCGTACCGTTGACTGTGATACCTCTACCTCATTTGTGGCAGTCCTTTGAGTTTTGGGATTTTCTGCAGAGATGAGACGCTTGACTTTGGCTACAACTCCTGTGTTCTGCTTGGAGCGGGTCGTCGTCTTGAGGCTCCAGATTCGTCCAACGTTGCTGGTATTGCGGGTTTTCTGTTTTTGATGAAGTTGATGGAGGCTTGCAGTACACATCGGGAAAGAAAATAGACCTTGCAGTACATATTCTTTGTTCTGTGTATTATTTAATTCTCTGCAATTTTACCATGTATTTTACTGGCAATTGTTCGTACTTGTTATTATATTTTCTTATTCGCTCATAATGTTCCAACCAATCACAACCTTTTAACCAACTTTGTTTAGCAATTTTCCTTATTTTATATCCATCCAATCAATGACTTTGTATCCAACCAATCTTTGATTTTGTATCCACAAATCAATGACTGTTTATGCCAACATATTCTGTATGTAAAAAGGCATCTTGCGTGCCTCTTTATTTGTATCCTTGATAAAGCCAGGAATAAAAGGCGAAACCGGTCGGAATTCTGTGTGTTTTCTTTCCTGATATGTACTGCAAGGCCTCCATCAACTTCATCAAAAAGGACAGATAAACTTCATCAGAGAACTCTCCATTTCACAATTTTCTGTTTTTATTTAGTATGTTACAGATTCCTGCCTTGAAATGATGAGACCCCTGGATTTGCATTGTTTTATGATCATGGAATAGAACCGCTTCGCATCGGAAAGTGCATTTATATATCCTTTCCAATATCTATCGATTTTTGGCGGCATTCTCGCAGCTAGCGTTTGTACAACGATTAAGAGTGATATCCCCTTTATAACTCCTCACGACTGCGTACCTTGTCAACCACGTGGCTGGAGAATTTGCATATGCAATTCGTTTAGCTGTAACGTACTCAATCCTCCGTATTTTAAGCAAACTTTTGAAAAAATTATGTAATAAAGAAGACCTTAAATTAAATAATGATTAACGTTTTGAAGAAGCAGACTTTAGGTAGCCCTAATGTCACACGAGACCTAACTTCATGTCGTTCCTTATTAGAATTTCTAAAGATACTACGTCGTAGGATCCGTTCAAGTAATAAGGAAATTTTATGTGCGGGGCTATAGAATATCGGAATTTTGAATCAGTAACAAGTTTAAAACCAAGCCAAAGGTGAGGACCTTACGCAGAAGCAGATAATGCCATAGAGCCCTTCCTGTTTTATTTTCGGTATCAAAGTACGCCTTTGCGGCACCATTTTTCATAACGGTTCACGAATTCTCTTCTCTCAAATAAGTTAGCATCAGGTGACTGAGACGGCCAATCTAACTGTGTAATGTCATGTCATGCCTTCCACAGCGTGCACACCCTATCAAGTGTTTCGGATCATTGTCATCTTGAAGAACCCAGTTTGTATTTGTCCTTCCTTACTACCTTCGAACAGATGGTAACAGATTTTTTATAGATTTGGGTCATTTTTTGAGCGTTCAGGTTTCCAGTAAAGATGCGCAAATTCCCAAATCCATTTTTTGAGAAGCAACCCCAGACATGGACCTTATGCTTAACTATATGTGCAAAGTTCTGTTTGTGGGAGATGACCACGACGGGTAGGGGGGGGGGGGGGAATCACCTGACCTAAACGAGAATTCATCGGAGAAAACAACATTACCCCAATCACGATCCTTATTTTCCTGTGCCTATTAGAGAGGTTTCTTTCAGATGGTTTTCAAATAGAAGGGAAACGTTTCTTTTCGGTTCCTTCACCGTACTCCGCATTTTTATTTTTTTCTCCCGCAAGCGACTTCTTAATGTCTCCAGATATAACTTCTTACCTTTACGTCTCAGTTTTAGTGGTCCTTCCCGCAAGATGTTTGTGGGTTCTTCTTCATGACCTGCTTGTATTATTCCGATAAGTCAACGACATTTGTGTAGTCTTCAAATCGCTTTATCCACTTTCTTATAAATATCTTTGATTTTTTAAAGTTGTATGCAGCGGCTGGTTGCCACATTTTCAGACTTTTCGCATGCGAACACAAGAAAACTGCTTAAAAACGTTTCGTATAGTTCGCACTCATTATTGTTTCACAGTTGTAAGAGAACTCTTTGCATTCGAATTAGCCTGCTCTTGCTGGTAACCATTGTTGCCATAAAATTTGTCCACTCTGTGTTGCCAAGAAAGTTATAGCGCATACTCTTTTCTTAGGCACACCGTAAATACACTGTATGGCCATTCGTCACCGGACATCTCTCAAAAAGCGCACAGGATCATCCGTAAACGTCATACAATCTACAAAAAACGTTGACTGGTTAGAATACAATCATAGCAGTTACTGCAGTCAATATGAACATACGACGCGAATTTAGCGCGGAGGAAAGACTGATGATCATTGAAGCTCATCGGCTTGGTATTCCATCCGTGAGATTTCCAGCAAATTTCAAATACCCCGCTCGAGAGTGAGTGATGTTTCTAGCACATTTTCTATATATAGAAATGTTCTTATGTGATCGCTTTGTCCAGCTGTCTGTCCGTCCGTCCGTCTGTCTGTCTGTCTGTAGACAATCCCACAATTCATTGCGTTGCAATAGAAAGAGTGCATGTATTGAATTGCTGGAAGACACGAATTATACTCGCATTCGGGAAAACGCGTGTTGAGAACATACATGGGTTCTGCTCTGCGCGTGCTCTAAACGTTAATGAGATGGTGCGCGTGCAGGATGCACGTGTTTGACGATTATTGAAAGGGTAGTTCAGTCTCTAAATCAAGAGAATTTTTTTATTCCTAGGGAGCTTAGTATTTATTACGATAACTTGAAAACGAATTAACTTTTTCAAAGTCTGTTTTCACCAATCCATTAATATGGGACAGAGCACGAACAAGTACGAACGTGAGATAGCCATAATAAGTACGTACTATAATGGCACGTGCTTTAATGGTACCATTATGATACCCCCTTACAAACTTCCTATAACCGGATATGGCATGTAATATATCAAAGGAATCGTCACAACATATCATGAACGAATATACAGGGTGATTTACATCGAATGTAAAATACTTAAAGGGGGTATTATAGAGGTTAAGATAAACACAAAACGTCCTATGAACATGGGTCCGAATTTGAACGATAACTGAGATATGAACAGAAATAAAAATGCAAACACCAAGTTCAACAAGTTAATAACTCAGGTTCGTAAGGCCTAGATTAATGAAATTTGGAGAAATAACAGGGTACATAAGACTGTGTATACCGTTAAAATTTGATTGAATTCCAACGAGAAGTTTCCGAGTTACACAGTCAAAATTGTAACAAGTGCTAGTTAGTACTCACAAGTGAGCACGTGTTATGATGTTGAATGAGTAACTCGGAAACTACTTGTTAGAATTAGATCAAATTTTAACGGTATACACAGTCTTATGTACCCTGTTATTTCTTCAAATTTCATTAATCTAGGCCTTACGGAACCTGAGTTATTAACTTGTTGAACTTGGTGTTTGCATTTTTATTTCTGCTCATATCTCAGTTATCGTTCAAATTCGGACCCATGTTCATAGGACGTTTTGTGTTTATCTTAACCTCTATAATACCCCCTTTAAGTATTTTACATTCGATGTAAATCACCCTGTATAAGAGTAACTAGTGATAGCAGGTATTGGTCTAATGGCACGTGTACGTGCAAGGATGTCTCATGAATGAATATAACGCGTAAATAATGTTGGTGTGAAATGTTTAGTAGTACGAGTTTTAATGGTACCAAATGGAACTTTCAATGCTAAGATATGGCATGTAATATATCAAACAACTCGTAACAACGTGCCATGAGTGAATATAACGAGTAAATAATGATAATGGTTATTGGATTAGTAGCACGTACCCTAATGGTGTCATATGATACAATATGGTACCATTGGAACTTTCAATGCTAAGATATGGCATGCAATATATCAAACAACTCGTAACAATGTGCCATGAGTGAATATAACGAGTAAATAATGATAATGGTTATTGTTTAATAGCACGTGCCCTAATGGTGCCATGTGGTACCATTGGAACAATCTGATGCCCGAGTACGCGGGTTCGATCCCGGCCGAGGACGACGAGGATTTTTCAGGGGGAAATCCTGAGATCACGCACTTCCTTCGGAAGGGAAGTAAAGCCGTTGGTCCCGTGTAGTCGTTTGCCGGCTGCACGTTAAAGAACCCTTGCGAGGCAAAATTTGCGGCCCCTATAACGCCGTCCTGAAATGACCATAGCAGTTGAAAAGGACGTTAATACCAAACAAAACAAACCAAACCAACCATTGGAACAATGTTAAGATATGGCATGTAATATATCAAACAACTCGTAACCACGTGCTATGAGTGAATATAACGAGTAAATAATAATGGTTATTGTTTAGTAGCACGTGCCCTAATGGTGCCATATGATACCATATGTTACCATCGGAACTTTCAATGCTAAGATATGGCATGTAATATATCAACCAGCTCATTACGAGTTGTTAGATCTATTGTTATCCATTGCTTATTTGTATCAAGAGCATAATGCTGTTAGGCTTAATGTTATCTAAAACTCACAACTGTTATACAAATTGCTAATTAATAGTAGTTAATCACTTGCTTCAATATGTATAACAGTTGTGAGTAGTTAACGTAGAAACACTTTAGTAATTTAATATGAAAAAATAATACTTGTACACAACGCCTCAGCAATTGAGGCTCACTTCGTTTAACATTATGTGGGAATTCTTACAAATTAAAGAACTTTTATTTTTTTAAGTGTATGAGGAATACTCCCTCTCCATTTACCTTTCAGTTCTTCAAGTTTATTCGTTTAAATTCTCTCTCATTAGCTTACTTAAATAGTAATTTACAATTTTGTTTATTTATTTATTTATTTCCTCTTTAGTGTTTTAAAATGTTGATTAATTCAATATATCCATGTAGGATGCTATAACATGAAAATGTGCTTCCTTTAACCGCTTTGGCGGTAAAATCATTCTTGTTTGAAGTAGAAGCGAAAGGGGATTATAACATGTCAAACCCAGACTCTGAAAGGTGTGGTGATGTCAAACCGGAAGGCTTCCTTAAAAACGTTGGCACAGAACTTTAAATCGACGGCGTCTAGTGATGCAATTGATCGCACCGTCCGCCGGGAGATCGTCCCACTAGGTTTTCATGGACGAGCAGCAGTTCACAAGCCAAATATCACAGCCCTCAAATATCACTGGACTCCAGAACAATAGAAAAACCATCCCATAGAGGGATTAATCCCGCTACCAGCTGTGGCGGTCCGATGGACGAGCGTGGGTTTGGAGAATGCACGGCGAACGATATTTACAGGACTGTGTCGTACCCACAGAGAAATTCAGAGGAGATGGCATCATGGTCTGATCCTGTTTTTTATGTTATAGGCCTGGTCCTCTTTGTTTTAATTCGTGAAACCATGAATGCCGTAGCGTACCAAACAGTTCTGGGCAATTCTACGCTACCGACATTGTGGGGACACTTTGGTAGTGGCCCATACTTGTTTCAGCATACAGCAGGCATTACTAACACCAGGTTTGAGAAAATGTGTGTGGGACTGGTCAGCCCAAAATCCAGATATCAAGCACTTTGAAAACCTTTGGGACGAAGTGGAGCGCCTGTTGAGAGCCAGGCCATGCCGCCGAAAGAACAGCGCTGAGCTGTTTGCCAGTTTGAAGGTTGAATGAAGCAAGATTCCCGCCGACACGCATCGCAAATTGATGGAAAGTCTTCCTCGAAGGGCTGCGGATGTCATTGCGGCGAAAAGCGGCCCTAAACGATGCTGATGTCGTGTTTAGTCTGGTTTAACTTACGGGTAGGGGGTGTCCGTTGACGAATGGCCAGATAGTGTATACTTACGTCCATTCTTTAATCAGGATAATGTATCTGTGGACATATACGAATACAGATTTTCCATTTTTAAAGTAAAATGTCTTTTAAAAATCACGATGAATGTATACCAAAGCAATAAATGCTAAGATATCTTTTTTATAAAAGTCATTCCTTTGTATTCAGCTGAGATAAACTGTAATTTCATGATTTTCAATATATATTAAAATATCTATCCTTTTTTTTTATTTTTAATGCATTATCGTTATCGAACAGATATGTCAAGTATTGTTAGACATGTTTACTCTCGGGCCAGAATGTTCTCATTTAAATTCGTGCTCACTCGGAATTCTAAATGAGGATGTAAGGATGGACGGCGTTTGCAAAACAATCTCTTCGATCTTGCCTTTCCGTCTATTGAATTCCTCCTTCTTCTTGGACCTTCTTCTTTTTCTGTTTTCTTTCTTCCTTTCTTTCTTCTTCGGTCTCCAACCTGTTAATTCTCGATGCACTCGACCGTTTGTCTCAAGACCCCGAACAGACGCGTCAGCAGGGTTGATGCATGACAGGACATCGAAACGACGCCCGTGAGCACGAATACGTTGGCTCCAGCTGCGCACTTTCTAATGTTGTCATAATGCAGTCGGGGTCTTTTCCCCCCTTTCTCCTTTTTCTTGGCTCCTGTCTTTTGCGACGGGACTCATTTCGTATGGACGGGGAAGGCTCGTCACTGGCGATCAGTATTCACCGTGACTCGGGAAAGAGGATCTGGCCCCGATCGATCCAGCCTTGGAAGGCCGTGCACTCGAGCGGGCAGTGGTGTCTCCGTTTGCCCGTCGACTTTTGCCTATCCCCCGGTGCGGTGGTTAGATGAAGCCGGCGATAAAGACAGGGACGTCGCCCGGGCAACAAGTTCCTTCCAGTCTCTTTCCTAGCCACCCTATCTCCCTCCTACCACCTACCACCACCACCTACCTACCCTCGCACCGATGACGAAGGAGTCGCTTCCGTCGATGGCACCGCCCTCCAGGGAGTCATCGAAGCAAAAGTCAACGGCTTTGCTGCTCCTCAACTTCTCAGCGCAACGCTGGGCTCTAATGCTGGAGATAAATATTCCGGCGAGTTGTAAACAAATCTGAAAGGGGAAATTTATAGAATCATTATACTATACCGGGTGATGTTCTTCGTAAAGAATCGAGCGACTTTCATTTAATTCAATGCTTTAATAAAAATTATATGGAGGAAAAAATAGCGAGGGAAATAAAAGCTGAGGGAGGAGGAAAAAAAATTTATGCTCGGTTGGAAGGAAGAAAAAAAATTCAGATAACTCCATAAAAAATAAAATATATTCTTGAGAAGATTCAGCATTATGTTAAGTAAATTCACTTTTCCTCTCTCTCTCTCTCTGATCTCCTCCTCTTCCCTGCTCAACCTCGTCCGTTTCACGTTGGCCTACCTGACGATAAAATTTAAATGTTTTAAAATGTGCTGCATACTGATGCACTGGCATTACCAAGATTCCCTTTTTATGACCGAGTTTTTTAAATCAATGGCCATCTACAACATTATTAATAAATGCTCCAAACTGGTGCAATTGTTTTCACATCGCTCCCATTTTTGGCGCTAATTCAATCTATGAATAATTAATTACTCAAAGCCCGAGGATAAAAAACAGTAACTCAAAAGCGGGCGCCGGTAATAACAATAATTAAATTTTTCCCTCTGTCGGTGTCCATTATCTATTCATTTGGAGAGTGTAAAAGGCGTTGGTCATCATAAAAGGGCCCTTTTTTATCGCCATGAAACTGACGTTGTTTCCGTATAATTAACGTAGTTTTCTCGCCGACTTGAAGTCATAATTATGAGGTTAAATAACACAATCATTCGTTATTAGCGTTCTAATACGTTAAATTACACCTTTCCCCTTCCCTCTTTTAAATTGAGTTTTTTTTGGGCTTGCATTTTCTACTACTGATTATCATTAAGATCTAGCGATTAAGCTGAATCTTTATCTTTTTCATTTGCTTACAACACAAATAACACGAAAGCCGGTTATTTACTATTCATCAAATGAATTAAAAATTTTTTTTGTTTGATTATTATACAGGATATCCGAAAAGTATCTTTACACTTTTAGAAAATCATTAAGAAAAAAGAAACAACACATACGGTTTTTTGTATTCAATAAAGAAAGTATCAAAGTTTTTCCTTGAAAATGTTTAGAGATTTCTGGAACATTGGAGAATCGACAGCTTCGATGGCCGCGGAAATTCGACTTTTCACTTCGTCGGAATCACGAATTGGGGATTGGTAATCAATGTTTTTCACGTAACCCCTTTAAAAAAGGCTTGATATCTGGAGATCTAGTCGGCCGCGGTATTGGACTTTTTCCAATCCAAGGTCTGAAGAATTTTTCATCTAGAACATTGCGCACATCCAAACTCTTGTATGGTAGGGCCCCACCCAGCTGAAAAATGATATTGGGCTGCAAGTCTTCTCGAGAGCTATATTGAAATAAGAATGACAACGTGATTGACCTTACGCCATTTAGAGTTCACTTCATCTTTAAACAAAAACCTTTCTTACTTTATTGAATAAAGAAAATAAAATGGAAGTGCAAATCCTTGTTCGTTTCGTTTTAATGATTTTTTGTAAGTGTAAAGATACTTTTCAGATAACCTGTACATTCAATCAAAAAGTTCTCGTAAATGGTATGATAAAAAATATTTTGCTGTAAGATTGCACCAATGCACCTAATTATCACGTAGTGTTTTGGTGCCATTAGCTAACCAGTATATTTTCAGCTATATTTTTAAACTAGCGTTAATATCAAACTGTTAAGAATTATTCAAATATATATAAACGACAAAAAGAAAAGAATTAAATAAATTAAAAACAGCAGCATGTAAACATCTCAAGTCCAAGACAAGCGTTATCCATCTATAAAATTTATAACCCTTAGGATTTGAGATGTTTATCGGATGCTGTTTTCAATGTATTAGAAACTTTAGATAAAAGTTACTTATAAGAATGCTCGTCTGTGCATTTATCCGTCCGGCCATCCGCCGTTTGCACTAGTAACTTGGAAACGGATTAGGGCCTAACTAATATGACCATCAAGGTCTTAGCTCGGCTGTATCAACTTTACAAGCCTTTTCGTGGTTCCTTTCAAGTCAAATTAACGTGCTAAACAGTGGCGGTAAAGAATACATTGATAAAGACTTGTAATATAGCAATCAATTCGTCAAAAATGAATACATTGTTACTTTCTGCTTATCTTATAAGCATTCTCGACATAGCCAAGCACACAAGAAAATCGCTTTGTTTCAGCTAAAGTCTTTTTTGGAATGTTTGCAAGTTTGTATTAGGAGCTTTAGCAAAAAGCTACTTTTAAGAATGCACGCTTGGTCAGTTTATCCGGCCGTCCGCCGTTTGCACGATAACTTGAAAACGGATTAACTTTTTCAAATGCTGTTTTCAGAAATATGACCACTAAGGTCTTAGCTCGGCTGTATCTACTTTTCAGGATTTTTCGTGGACCCCTTCAAGTCGAATTCACGTGCTAAAAGAGTGACTGCAAAGAATACCAAGATAATGGCATATCATATAACGTTCGATTCGTCAAGAATGAATGCAGTATTACTTTCTGTTTATCTTTGATTTGAGCACGCGCACGCGATGATCGCTTTGTCGACGCACGATTGCTCAATTGCCTATAATCTATATTATTAAGTAGTGGAAGAATGGAGCTACTTATTGGTTTTACAATGTCCGTCCGTCCCCTTCATAATTTTTACATTTTTGTGGTAGAAGGGTGAAATTCGGAATGTAGCTTACTATAGGCTAAGCTTAAGTTTGGTTTTGGTTGTTGCACTCGGGTCAGAATTACTGGAGTGGGAGTCAGAGGGGACAAAAGATCTACGTGGCATTTAGAAGCGTAAAGGAGTGATATTCAGTATCCAGATTCCTCTAAGCAAGATCTACTATTATGAAGTTAGGCCAAATTGTTCCAGTGGGGTCGGAGTTGCAGGGACGGCACTCATTCGGTTTTTAGGACTATGGCTACATATGGCGTGTAATGGGGGGGGGGATTAATTTCTTGTTAATACGTGTAAAAATGTAGTTCTGCTTCACAGCTAACGTTCCTCCTTGAATAATTCTTAGCTATTGTTTTTGTTAATCGGCTTCATGTTTGCTAGGCGATTAATGAAATGATAAAAATATCGACATGAGAGTTTGCCTCGAATTTTGTGTTGCCAGTAAAATTTCTTGTGCTGAAGCGTTGGTAAAGGCCAGATTTCTGGAAGAACAATCCTCAGATTTTGCTCCTTGATAATGCCCCATCCTATTCATCAACCTTTGTACACGAATTTTTGACCAAAAACTCAACGAATGTCTTCGAACAAGCACTGTATTCGCTAAGCATGACCCTATGTGAATTTTTCTGTTCTTGATTCAAATTATCACTTTCTACAAGACGTTTTGAGCCCATAAAACAAAGTTCGTTGAATATTCTGAAAGCCATATCACAAAGAGTCTATAATAATTATTTCGATGACTATATTATTCGTTGGTATCGGAGTATCGCATGAAGTGGGGCCTATTTTGGTAAGGACAAAATAAATCCGTATGATTAAACCAATATTTTTTGTTTTATTGAACAATTCCCGGTATCGAATTGACTGAAGGTAAATGTAAAAACAATCTGACATTTTATAACAAATGATAGGAAAAGCAAATACAGTTAACGCGGTTTCTAGATAACGCGACAGTCCTCTTATAGCGATATTCTTATAACATGGTTTCTATTTGTACGTTACATTAGATTAAAAGTTATGCAAGCCAAAATCTTTTTTGGTCAAAATAATGGAGCATTCTCCTGTATTCACTGCAATTTTTCAATTTCGGTTATCAGAGAACTTTTCTGTAAATTCATAAACTATGTAACATTACAAAAGATGGCACAAGGAGCTCGACCATACTATGGGTCGCATGTTCGCATGACTTTGTTTATCCACTTGGGTCGCATAACTGCATTATAACGCGGCTTCCATATAAGGTGATACAGAATAATTTGATTTTTCTTCACTAATACTGAGATTCTTATAAGACGGTACGAATTAATCTAAATATATGTACTTATTCTATGTTTCTTTTAACGCGGTTTCCATATAACACGGTTTCCATATAACGCGGTACGAATGAGCTGCGTTATAGGAAGTTGACTGTACACGTTTGTAATTTATTAATTTAAAACTAATTTATTAATGTTTCCATTTTTTACAGTCTTGTGTCAGCATAACATTAATGCATGCAAGGAAAAAAAATGCTACAAAATGTACGCTTCAAATGACAAAAATATTTTTACATAGCGCTTAACCGGAAAGCTTTATTATTTATTAGATAGGAACATGGTATTTGAGATCGAAACCTCTTTTTATTTATAAGCATAATCAATCATTGGGAGGCTCCCTATCATTACAGGCATAAAAACAAACTTTGCTGCCAACAATTCGTCCTTGCAAGTGCAAAGTAATCAATAAAATACAGCTCTTCTGGGAACGAATTAAAAATACACATACAGTGTTCTCAGACCTTCGATGAACGCTTGTCGACTATTAAAAAAAAACAAATTAAATTGTTAACAATAGTCCTAAGGCTATTTCAATGGAGCAGGTGTTTGTTTCCCAGTTTGCGGAGCAACCATCTACAAACTTTAAAAAGAATCAATTTTTTAACGTTATGTAACAACAAATAGTAATAAACACTTATAATAGGCCCTGGGGGTTATCTCCCTCATTCGTTTCCTTTTTTTAAAAAAATAATTTTTTAAACAGATGGTGAGCAGTCATTTATAATTTAGGTGATTAATTTCAGTTTTGGTCGATTTGTTTGTTGCCTCCTCCTTCTCCTCCTTCGGTTTTCGCTGTCGACAAGAACAAAAGTTTTCCATTCTAAACTCGGAGGGGAAAACGGCGCGAGGTTAGACTGAAACAAACCGGGGCGGCGATAAATCTCGTTCTTGCTTTTGCCTTGTAAACGAGCAGTGAGCGTTGGTTGGGTCAGAGCATCTCGTGACAAGAGCGCTTCGAGACACCAAGCAAAAGTCAACACGCAAAGCCGGCATTAATTACTTAGATCCAAAGGCAATGGTCATCGGGTGATTTATGGCTAAAGACCCGAGTTTATTAGTAATCCTCGACGGAAATCACTGTTGCAAAATGAAAGGAACACCGACCGACCTGGCTGAGATAGAGAACGGCCGCGAACCCAATTCACGGCAACAGAAGAAATGAATTAGAATTCAAACGATGAATCGTGCGTTCGGTTGAGTGCTAAATTCTCCCTGTCCCCCCCCCCCAACATTCCCCTATACTCACCCTTTATTCGCCGAACAATGTAACCATTCGTCAGCTATTTACGATTGAGTGAAAGCCGTTTTATTTCATTATATTGTTATGGCAAATGACCTAGATATCGACGTACGCTAATATTCAAATAGTCACACAATGAATACAATTATTCTATATACACAGCTTTGTTTATATATTTATTTGTTTATTTTTTTGATCAATAGGTAGAATTAAAAAATGATTTATATATTATTCCAATAACATTTATGATTCTAGACCTACCATTAACCTGCCATAAAAGTATATAGTCGAACTTCTTTGATACGTATTTCAAGAGATCGAGCAAAAATACGTAATAACTCGCTATGAAATACGATTCGTTGAAAATCCCGATAGTGTTGTGTTTTGAAATAAGCTTGAGACTATTGTTAGTTACATATAATTTTCACCATTTATTTATTTTGGGGGGGGGACTCCGTTATCGAAATCTCAACTTCGTTAGGTTCATATAAACACTAAGAACCAACAGAATCGCGACTATACAACAAAATCTGCTTTAAATAATAAATGATATTATAACTGGAGATAAGCCTACCAAGCATCGGTAAAGATTTTTCTATCGAAAAATGGAAGGAAAAATTCTGCGACCTGGGTTCGAACCAGAAACCTCAGCTGTCATGGCCGATGCCTCTACCAGTTGGGATATCGATAGTTGGATGGTTGGATGGGAGAGATTCTCGGTCTGTGAGCCAGGTGCCCGCCTCCCATTGGGCTTTCAACCATGACAACTTGGTTGTCTTTAAGACACCTTGAGACAGCATGGCTGTCCGGGTGTCTACGATAGCCCAACTGGTAGAGGCATTGGCCATGACAGTCGAGGTTCCTGGTTCGAACCCAGGTCGCAGAATTTTAATCTTTAAAATTTGCTTTGTTGAAGAATCAGAAGACACAAAATCCACTTGACTACAAAAAATTGATATTTATTGGCACAGATGTACATTTCGATCTCAAGGTGATCTATTGCCATACTTACTGATGAGCACCTTGTGATCGAAATATACATCTGTGCCTATAAATATCAATTTTTTGTGGTCAATCGGATTTTGTGTTTCCTGATTCTTCAAACTGTAAGTAACCACAACTCCAGAGGTTTATTTCTAAATACGAGGGTTATTCATGCAGTAAGGTCCATTTTGTAATAAAAACAAAACTACTATATATATTTTAAAAACTTTTTCTTTACCAGTTTCCATGTACCTTTAACTATTTTTCTACAGAGCTTCCAAAAGTATATCCTAGCGCTCAATGTACTTTCGCATGATCACATCATAGAAAGCCACGCAGCCTGAAATACAGGCTGCCGATGAACACCTTTAGATCCCGGAACAGCTGGTAGCCACCGGACGCAGATCCGGGCTGTAAGGCGGGTGGTAAGTTGTTCCCAGACAAAAGATCTGATTAGTTGGGAACAACTTGACCACCCGCCTTACAGTCCAGACCTCGCGTCCAATGGCTACCACCTGTTCCAGGATCTAAAGGAGTTCATCGGCAGCCTGCATATCAGCGACGATGAACAAGTGAAAACTGCGTGGCTTTCTTCACCGGCGTCAGCTTCTATGAAGTAATCATGCGGAAGTTCATTGAGCGCTATGACAATGTTTAAATAAACTTGTAAAATATGTGGAAAAATATGACCCAAAGAAGGCTGAAAGAAGGCCGCGTAGCGACCGAAATGTACATACATGTTTATTAAATGTCTTTGTGGAAAAGCGGTTGGTTTATGTCTCCTATTGATAGTCTTCACATCCACGGTCAAAAGGTATTTACTCTTTTTAATATGTGGAAAAATAGTTAATGGTGCATAGAAACTGGTAAAGAAAAATTTTTTATTACAAAACGGACCTTATTTTACGAATAACCCTCGTATTTATTTGCTCTGTAGTTTTTGTTTAATGGAACCAATCAGAATTAATGGAATAATTTCATGACATGTGCTTAGATAATCGCATTACTAATGAAAAACTTTTTCCATAGCTTTTTTGTTTACAATAAATATTTCAAACAATTCACTTTCTTGGAATGAATTTCGTAATTTTTGTGACAAAATATACGTATTATTCGGGATTTGAGAGAAAAACGTATCTTAATGAACGGTTGCATTTATATAGAAATAGCTTTCAAAAAGACGGGACCAAGGGAAAAATACATATAAAGTGGGATTATGTATTAAACGGTGTCGTATATCCAAATATTTTCCTGATATATTAAATACTTTAAAAGATTTAGTATGTACTGATGTCATAAATAGTAATAAGGTTTCCAGTAAGATTCATGCATACAACATTATAGGAAACTCAGAATTTCTATATACAGAGGGTTGTTAGAGATCTATGGTAACAATTAGCACATATAATTGTGTCGCGCGCGTTCATTTCACGTGAGTTATCACGTAGAATATTGCTAGGGCATATATTAAAATAGTTAGTATTCGTATAGCGAGCAAAAATCATTGAGTTATGCTAAGGAAATTGACAGGTATTGAGAGGCAACCTTTTCCGACGTCAAATTTAGCTATTCCGAAATTAAGAAAGCATGCAAGAAGCGAGGCTTCGTACTTCTTGGGCCATTGAAAGAGTTCTTTGGAGGGCAGAGGATTGGCTCCAATGAGAAAGTGAAAAAGGCTGTCTTGACGTGGTTTCGACATCAGCCTGAAGATTTCTACAGAACCGGTATCCAGATGTTCCCAGAACGTTGGAAAAATGTGTAGAGAAGCAAGGAGTGTTCTTTGAGAAATAATTGATGTGTGGATGTGTGTGTGTGGTGTGTATATGCATTTTTGTACTTTCTTGATTTTATAAAAAATAAAAATAAAGTCCAGGTCAAATTTGAATGCCCCTCGTAATTGCAATCAATTACTCTACATTCGTGCTTTAAACATTCCATTTTTTTCTATCCAGCTTTACTTGTAGGACTGGCCTCAGGAGAAATATGAGATTCTCTCCATTATCAAAGATACTCTTATCGAAGATACATTCGTACTTCAAGTAAATTCTGTACATAGCAATTTCTTATTTTCATTTCTTAAGTGGACTTCTCGAAATATTCTGGTAATGCAGTGTATAGGGTTTAGACAGGAAAGAAAATTTCTTAAATCCTAAAAATAAAGAGGGGTCCAAAAAATGTAGTCACTGTTTGATAGTTCATATCTTGTTACAAATTTGATTTGCAGGTACAATTTTTGGCACTGTGAGAGGGTTATAATAAATGTTCGAAATGACCATCATCAGCTTCTAAACAACGCCGATGGCGCCCGAAGACATACCGAACTACGGTTGTCAGTGGTAGCACATGACCACACAGACAACAAAAAACTTCCTTGAAAATTCCTCATCCTGGCGCCATGTGATCAAACCAATCACAGTACTCCATCCTTCGATCCGGGTCTTCCTCATTCGTCGCGTGTAGTAGTCTGTGCACCCTTCAGATGCGTCTTACACTAGACCGGCTTAGCCCACTTTAGAGTGCTCCCTGGTTCACCAACGACTACCAGCATCACCTACTACGACAAATTTCATAGTTTCATTGTTACACTACACTTACGCAGGAGATTAGTAAGTGTAAGTCTTTTTGTTTCGAAATTATTGAATTAGAAACAATGAGTATATTTTTTCGACCACTCTGTAGTATGGAGATTAATTGAAAATGAACAATAAATGTATTGATCATTGTTGCATATATACCAACATAGTCCTAAATGCGATGTAATTGTTGCAAATCAAGAAAAAAAATGCTTAACATTTCCTGTGCCATGAAAATAGAGCTTAACTTTAATTTAAGAATTTTATTTAGTAAGAATTCCATTTCGAAATGTAAAAGTGAACAGTTATTTGACGAACTCCTCTTTTTCATTTGTACATCTGTCGAAAATTCGGAAATTTTGTTATATCAGTCACGTTTTGGGTTTTCTTTTCTCATTTATTTTTCGGGGATATTTTTCTCGTGCTCTTTTATTTTCGTTTTTTATTTCCTCGCATCACCGTTATCAATTTAACTCTCCAAACAGAAGAAGTGCCAAGCTCAAGACGATTGAATTAAAAGACGTTCGGAATGCACAACGCCAAGTTGCTGGCAGTAATTTCATGAATAAATAAGGCTCCCAAACTCTGACTCGGAGCTACTCAATTGATTTGAAAGCGGGGACGGAGAGAGAGGAATGACAAAAACATAATCCCCCCTCCTCCTTTCTCTTGATGTCGACGCTTTGTGTTTGCTGTAGAAATAGGTGTGGGGCTCTGGCATTGGTCTAATTCAATCAGCAGCGTTATTGCTTCGGACGGGCTTTCGGCTCGACGACGACGGCTTGGCGGCTCGGTCTCTGTGTCCTCGGGCTAGAAGGTCCAATGACTCTTGGGACACAAGACGAGGCCTACTTGCCCTCTTTCGATTGCCCTTCGCATCTCACAACATCCGACATTTGACCCCCAAGCAGTCGTACTATTGGATATCACTAATGTTGACTTGCTCCGTTCATTTCATTTCTCTCTCTCTCTCTGCTCCGAAAAGAACTCGGCAAAACGAGAACCACAGAGATATTTTTAATATTCCACTTGTTTTCTCACTCCTTTCACCTACTCGCAATATTAAATCTTAAAAATATCTGTGAGCTATTTTTAGCAAAACCAAGTTTCTATTTTTATTTTTAATAAATGTATCGCCAACTTTGAACAAATGAAGAGTTTTTATGGTTGCTATGAGGAGTTGTTATGGAAATAAAAATTTGCGACGTTTCTATATACGCACGGTAAAATATGAGGGCTGATGAACAGTGAATAACAAGAAGGACTGAAATTTTTCCTTTGCTATTTATTACTATCGTATTTCAATGGTAACATGATCTCTTTCATAGATCCACCCACACGAATTCAATTCTTACCGCGTTTTTTCCAGTTATCGAACAAATGTGTGAGCTCTTCTGTGTGATGTCCTTGAAAATCGTCTCATATCTCTTTACTTTGGTACTTTCATTGTTGGTGGCATGTTCTCCCTTAGAATCAAAACAGTGCAGCCGTAACGCAACGGAGAATAACCTCTTGACCACAAAAGAATTTATTATGTGGACAAAAGTTTGTTCTCCGTTGCATTATGTCTTTATCCACAGTATTTTCCCGCTTTTCATCTAGTGCAGCCATGATTCATCACTTGTCACAACTGATTTCGAAATATCTCTTTCATCAGCAAAGAGACCGATTCTGAACAATTACTATAACGCAGAACAATGGCTGTGCAATAAATATTATAATAAATGTTCAACCTTTGTTTTCGTTTAAGGTGATGAACAAGGTCTGTTTTTTGCCTTTTCTTTAAATTCAAACACACCATACTTTCACTGTCTCTATCAAGAAAAGCACCAAGAATAAAACAGTTATCTAAATATCGTGTACAATCTGAAAATATCATTAAAAATAAGGGTTTCCATTGCACATTTCAAAGTTGATTCCCATATTCGAAAATTACATCGTTTTTTTTGGAAATAGAAACCCTCACATGAAAGTACAATTATCCCTTTATTGAAAATACTCTGTCAGATTTGTATTTTAGAAGTTGGCTATTGGTTCACTATCGGGGAGACATCCTGTATACAGGGTGATTCAAAATTCAATATACAAACTTTTAGGGGAAGTAGTATGGGTGATTATAAGCAAAAAAAAGTTAATATGACCATGGGTCCGAAATTGAACGCTAACCGAGATATGAACAGAATTAAAAATGCCACCACCAAGATCAATAAGTTAATAACTCAGGTTCTGCAATGCCTAGGATAATGAATTTAGGAGGAATAATAGGGTACATAAAACTGTGCCTACCATTAAAACCTGATCGAATTCTAACGACTAGTTTCCGAGTTACGCATTCAAAATCGTAACAATGCTCACATGCGTTTACTAAACAACGCATTGCTCATTTTCTCTCGATTGACGAGGCACTTTAATTATAGTTAACCTTCTCATTTCGTTATAATTCGAATACTCCTATTCCAAGTCGGGCTGAAAGGTCCTTGAAAGATATTCGAACTTGCTAACGACTTTTATTGGTTTTTTTCCATATGTTTAATCCCGATTTGTCGATGTTCGTCACTATCCACTTCGCGGAATCTGCTAATTATAATTATCGTATGGAGAAGTTTGTTCAGCTTTTCTTTAAAGAATATCGTTTCGCAGCGAAGCCATCCTCTCTTCTCGTTAATTCGACTTTGTCTTATAATGTGATTAAAACTTATTTCAGCAGATGTGAAATATGTTTTTGACAATTTAAACATTTCAGAATTTCCTTATTTTTTTTTCATGTATCTTTGATTCATTAATCTCTTATTCTGTCTCAGTACTTCTCTCAATTAATTAAATTAAAAGTCTCTCTCTTATAAAAGTTGCTAATATTACAATTACAATATTATTTGTAAATAATTATTTGTAAATATCTATTAATATTAGTAATATCTACTTATATTAGTAAATATTAGCAAATAGTATAGAAGCTTCTTAAAAGCATATTACGCTCTCAAGCTATCAAATCTATTTCGTATCCGATATTTCTGGATATATTAGGTATTTCGATTATAGCCACCAGCGAATATCATTAGCATTTATAGACTATAATATATTACAAGTTAAGAGGAAAAAGGTTTTATCAAACCAAGCTTTTATAATGTTTTATTTAGTGGCAATAATACAGCTTAATTTTGCAACAATAAACAATAGACAAATTTACTCTCGCCATAACGAAATGTCCAATTGTTACAACAATCAATTCGTAGTAATGAGTTAGTACCATTAGAACACGAACCAATGAACCGATTTGAAAATTTTTTTCTTTATCATAAATTGTCATCGATTCTGCATAAGTGTGTCAAATTGCAGCTCCCTAGCTTGTCGGAAAGTTGGTTTAATATTGATTACAAGATTTGACCTAAACAACTAACACAGCCAAGTTAATAAAAGCTTATAAAAATAATTTTGTTTGACCCTAAACACTCCTCTATTTCGAAATACTTTGCATTATGCACAGAGAATAAAAAATTGTTTAATCAGGGTCAGTCGAAAGTTCATTTCTATCTTTACGCCTAATTAATTAATTAATGTATCAACCTGGCGAAGAGACCAGGACTATTAAGGGAACATGCCAAAGGTTGACCCCCAACAGGCAAAATAGCTCAACCCCGGTGAAAATGAGAGATTACACAAAGAAAGGAAAAAGATCAATTAGGGAAAGAAAAACTTTTCTTTCCCTAATCACAAAAAAAAGTTTAAAAACTTATTTTGTTTATTTAACATGAAGCCATTTTGAATCTCAAATCGAAATATTTTAGAATTGATCTATATAGTCTAGTAGAGAATGAAAGGCCAGAACTATGTTATATTGGCGACAGAAAACTAATCCTCTCCAGAAAAAAATGGGCCCTCGAAATTACCATTAATATTCTTAATTAAAAACAATTGGATAGCACTATCTGCTTTCTGTCTTAAAGAAAAAGTCATTAAATTATTAGATGTAGAGGAGAGGGATAGAAAATTAATAATGTTACTTAAAGCTAAAATCTTTTGCTCGAGCCTTCACGAGATCTGATCCATATTAGTAAACCAGATCTCAAGACCGTAAGTCAGTCTGCTCAATAGAATGGAATTAAAAATAAAAAAAATAAAAGATGGTAGAATTTTACTGAGTTTTCTAATAATGTCGAGCATACGAGAAGACCATAATATAAGATTACGAATATGTTTTTTTGAAAGAACATCTAAAAGAGTAATATGGTCTATCACCTCCTGCACCCTAATAATATTTATTGAGTTAAGTTTATAATTATACAAAAATTGAGACGGTGGTGCCTGCATTAAGGAGTGTTGATCTTCGCTTTGTGAAGGAAATCTATGTCTGCTATATTTATTATTAATAGCGATTTCTTTGGCACAAATTGGTTGTAGATAATAACTCATTATGTAAAAAATGAGATATGTGTAATTTACCAAGAATCGCTTGGGCTTTGTCTTTCAAAAAGTTGCTGAGGGTAAACTCTGTACCGTGGAGGAAGAATTAGACATGGTCGCTTGAATTTTGTTATATCTTGAATTTTGAATTTCGGCATTGCATATTTTTTTATCTCTGCTCAACATGCTGTTTGTATGTTGCCAAAAAAAGCTTGCTGTTAGTTGCGGCTGAAGCTCTAGATTAAGAAGATAGACATGCCAATCCTTCCGCTTTGCCCGCTTAAACTTTGACCGTGTATCTGTAAATTTTAAATAGAATTCAATTATTCACCAATGTTCATTTTAAGATAAAATAATTTTATTAGTATAGAATAGAGCCGATTTTCGTTCTTATGGATAGCTTCAGTATTCATTTAAAACTGATTTTTTTTTTAATTTCTTACAATAGCCTATAATTTTTTAAATTTTAAACAATATTTGTATAATCATTGTTAATGATTTTCCGGTTACATTGTTTTATTTTTTGAGATACAATATGAGTTTTTGCCGGCTCGGTGGCCGAGAGCGTTGAGGCGTTCGAATCCCGCCGAGGGCATGAATGTTTGTGTTTGTCTATTTTCGCCATCATCCTTTCATCCCAAACAGCTAGTCTCCTGGATAAAAGGGAAGATGCAGACTGATATTTCTATTGAAAATCCATCCATCCATATCAGTTTTCGCTAATTATTTTATTAGTATCCACAGGTTGAACTTCGTCAAGTATCATGGAATATAACCAAAAGAAAATAGGCCTCCGATGATGGCGTAATGCCGAAACGCGTAAGGCGCAATAAAACTTACACTACCGTATCAATTTTGAACCTATTTTCTTTTAGTTATTTTATTAGATTTATTTTAATTTAATTTCATTAATATGTATGGTATTACCTTTTATTAAGTTTTAATTATATAGTTTAAAAAATTGTTTTATCTTTGCTTGGTAATTCTTTTATTTTGTTCTTTTAATATTTGGTTGAATACTAAATTGCTATCTACTAATTCCATATTATATAAAATTTCTTGTGGATAATATTTGTTTAGCATAAAAATAAATAAATTTTTAATGATTATTATATCTTTCTTATCATTAATTTTGTAGAATAGTTTGCATGTTTCTTCGTAATTCCCGGTTTTATGTTTGCTTAACAGAATATAACAATAAAATATAGAATACAATATTTACAGGAAACCAACAACAACTATAAACGGTATACATAAAAATTCAAACTAATCATGGAGCCATAAAAACTCAGCATTTAGAAATCTAATCAATAGAGCTCTAAATACCCTATAAGGAAGAATATAGAGAAAAAGAATTAGAAATAATAAAAGAAATCGGAATAGGAAATGGGTACAAAGAAGATCAAATAAAAAAACAATCATTAATATAGCAACAGAAATTAGAGAAAAACAACAAAATAATACAAATAAAAAAGAAAAAGATAAGAATTTGCTTAACCTTTCAAGTAACAAAATTAAAAAATATTTCAAAAGAAAGAAATAGATGTGGCCTTTAGGTCCAAAAGTAGATTATTAACATTATTAGAAAACAAAAGAGAAATTATAGAAAAAAGAACAAACTGGGTATACGAACCGTGTGAGTTGAATAATGAATCTAAATAGTATGATTGCAGATTGTGTAGATTTCCATTTCTTATGGAAGTAATGTTTTCAAACCATAAAGAAATTGTAGTTTTAGAAAACGACATAGGAAATCTATGTCTGCAATATTTATTATTAATAGGCGTTATCTTTGGTACAAATTTATAGACAGCTGATTTGATAATTGAGAACTAAATATACGTCTACATGAATAAGTACTTCACTGTAAGATTGACTAGCAAAATACGAGTAGAGGCTAGTATAATCTCCTTTAGCTAAGTCTAAGATAAAGATAGGAGGAGATCTATTGTGCAGAAGTGATAATTGTCTGGATTATAACTGTCTTCCTTTACATTTGTGTGTGAGCCGCGGACTATGGACAGAGGTAATTAGAGGCAATTTTATTTAGTACTTGACCCTAAGAATTTTTAATTTTGTTTATGCCAATAACACCAAAGAAGTGAAAGAATTCAGAAAACAATTTAAACCGTTGTTGGTGGTTTCGGCTGGGAATATAGGAGGGCGTAGTTTCATGATAATTAAGGTCTCCAACATATAGAAAGTTTCCATCATTATCAGAACAGCAATCAGTTAACTTTATAGGGGATTGAGGGGGGGGGGAATATAAATAATAAAGATGATAATGGTAAACTTAGAACTAATAAAAAACTCTTTCACCACAACGATAATAGATTGAAAATATACTTCCAGTATCAGGTTGTATATTTTCAATCTATTATCGTTGTGGTGAAAGAGTTTTTTATTAGCTCTAAGTTTACCATTACAATTATCCACACTTGTCTTTTTTATTATTT
>JAHWFO010015425.1:4403740-4421004 GCA_023313115.1 Rhysida immarginata | reverse complement strand
TGGTAAACTTAGAACTAATAAAAAAAACTTTCACCACAACGATAATAGATTGAAAATATACAACCTGATACTGGAAGTATATTTTCAATCTATTATCGTTGTGGTGAAAGAGTTTTTTATTAGTTCTAAGTTTACCATTACAATTATCCACACTTGTCTTTTTTATTATTTATTTAAAGATGATAATATTATTCGCAAGCTGTCCAGGTAGGGAGCAAATTTTTAAATCTATACAGTCGATATTGTCATCTGACCAGTCAATATTAATTTCTTGTACCATAAAATCTTTTCGGAGTAACATAAGAACCCCCCCCTACCCGGAGTTAGGTGGTTTCGATCTTTGCGATAAACAGAGAAGGAGTTTAATGCTAACAAAGTTAGAAACTGAATCATTAAGCCACGTTTCTGTGAGGCAAATGATATCGTAATCGAGATTCGTCAATTCTTCGTTTAAAGGGCAGAGTTTTGTTCTGAGAACGCGAACGTTTTGTAAATATAATTTTAATTTGAGAGCTTCGGAAGAGGGTTTTTGATAAGGCTGAACCATCATTTACATTCCGTTGAATTCTGTCGAATAATGAAAAGTTCGAAGAATTCACAAATGAAACGGAGTTTATTCGGAATAAAGCAATAAAGGAAAAATTCCGCGACCTGAAATCATCCATAACTATGCTGTCTAGACGTGTCTTATGAAGTATCATGACTGGTTTCTATGAAGTCACATGAGAGCCAGATAGCAGAGGAAATGAATGAGTAACATCGAGATACATGTTGCTAAATGGTTTCTATAGATACAAGAATTCTATATAAGCTGTTAAAACACGATAGAATTCTTGACTCAATCTGGTATTATGTTGATCCTCCTCTCATCTACACTCGGCGAAGGGAGGATATTAAGAAATCTTGGTAGAAGTCCTAAGATACAAGTAGATGGAACAAGATCCTTCCGTTCCTACAAAGTATGTGGAAGCTAGATTGGATTCATGTCACGGGAAATAGCTTCCTCATTTTCTGTGAACGTGTCTCTTATGTGTTCTTCATGCGTTGACAGTCTTAATGGTGTGAAATGGAGCAATAAAGGCTATCCATCTGGGAATATAGTCGCTATAAAAGGTGCACCTGATCGGCAATACAACCTTCATCTATTAACTCAACTGATTCAAGAACAGTGTATTCTTAGACACTACTTTAGAGATTGTGAGAAATTTGTGATTGTTATTTAGTAAAAGACGATAAAGACCAAGCTGAACTATTGCATTACTAAGTCGTAGTCGGCCGACGACCTGCTGACCGTTAGTGTTTCGCCCTGTTTGGACCATCTTTAATAAAAATTCTCACTGAAGAGAGTGAATAACTCTGTAGCATTGTAGTTTCCGAGCAGACTGTCTATAACTTTTTCAAAGCAGCAAAAATTAACTACTTACCTATTTGTACAGTCAGATACCGTTTGTGCAGGTTCAATATCAGCCATTATATCCTTGGTGATCTCAACTCTTGTATATTTGGGAGATACGAGTTCAAATTACATTAATATTTTTAATTTATTCGGTCATTAATGTTGCACGTATTCCTCTTAAAGCTTTACAGCATCGAAAAGCGAAAGCTGCATTACTTGACAGCTGTGTAGTGCAACGAAAAACAACAACTCGCTCAAGTTTAATCTTCTTTTCATTGCACCCTCTCTCTTTCTCTTTCTATTTGATTCACATGGAATTCCTTTTAGGTTATTTTCATCCACTGTGTTATGCTAACGAGCCATCCGAGTATGGGAATTAAAGAGATTTGTTCGCTAATCGTCTCCTGGCCCTGCCATGTTTATGGGGATATTTGGGAGCGGTTTGTTTTCACTCTTTTTCAATGTCGTTGAGCTGAAAACTTTCTGTCGGCCCCATTTCCTGCGATTATCGTAAAGGTTCAGGAAAAAGAGAAAAACTTTGAAAAGATGGAGGAGTAAACAAAGTAATTTGTTTTGGTTTCCATTTGATGAGAAATCGAGGGTCCAACTGAATTAAAGTCCATTCTCCTCAAGCTTGGAATAGAGCATTGACGTTTTTACTTCAACTCGATTAAAACCCGTTTTGTCACTTAATTAAATGAAAATGTTTTATAATATGAATTTGTTTTCTAGTTTTAATAAAAATTTTCTTAAAATTTATTGTACAATAATGCATATAAAGGACACAGCCATTTTTAATAAGATAAACTATTTTAATTTTATTAATGGAATTTCTTTCGTTTAATCTTAAGAATTGATGATGAATAGGCGGATTCTGTATAAATTAAGACCCTACTGATGTTAGGATTGCGTTAACCATTAAAACTATAAAAGTCAAGATTCTCTGTGAAAACCTTCACGATTTTATAGAAAAAAGCTGAAAATTGCGGTTGTAAGACTATTTATCATCTTAGCTATGTGGATTTTCTGGAGGTTATCGATGTATTGCAAGGACCAGACTCCTTATATGAATATGTCATTTTGTGAGATTTTAATATCGACTTTTCCCGTGACTCATTGGCACGTTACATGAACTGTGACTATTGGCCATTTGTAAGATTCTTGCCAAGAAATTACTGTTAAAGATACCCTGAATCCAGTTTTTGTCGAAATAACTTCTCATACGGACAAGCAGGCATTTTGCATGTCTTGGTAACTTTCTTTGCATATAACTTCTAAGTTATTTGAGCTCTTTCTCATGATTATCATCTTTACAGATGTCCAGGACAGATGTGTACGGCAGGATTTTGAAAGGAAAACTTTATAAACTCGTTAAGTAAACTTCCAACGTACTTCTACCCTTGGAGCGGCTGCATTCATTTAATTTACAAGGATCGTTCAAATAAAACAGACCGTACCTTTGCTTCCCAAGGAACAGCACATCACATGTTCAGTTGGTGCGAGGCTTAAAGTAGACCACTTTCCCAACAATATATTTTTTTTTTGATAAATCTAAGGAGGAATGGATGAAACACTGTGGCCCGATTAATATTGCACGATACTGTCTAATTCTAGAGAGGCCCTGAATACCCATTAAAATCGAATTCCCGGATAAGTTGCCCCATAATATTGTCTTGTTTCACAAGTAGGAGGTCCTTGCCCACCGTCCATGCAGTTCGAACGTCTTCTGTGATTTTTCCATCTTTCAAAAGGTTCGTGCTATGGTGGAAGAATGGTTTTGGCTCCAGTCTTCTTTAAAGAAGGTGTATCACATGCAGAATAGGCACTTTTGTGCACCCAGTCTCGAAAGTGGCTGTGAAACCAAACGCGTTACCGAACTGGCAGGGCTACTTGTATGAACATTTTGCTTCGCAACTGAGCCACTCTCTGATAGTAAAAAGGTGTTTCGCAAATTCTGCGTTGAAAAGATGATCGGAAGCTGCAAAGCAAGCTGACTTGAAGGCTGTGCAAATAAATGGCAGCGAATGCGGCAGTAGCCCACCAACTAGTAACTTAACTTATTTCCTTTGCAGAAAAAGTTCCGAAAGAAAATCCTGCTAAGCAGTGATAATTAGCAGAATGAAAGAATGCATCACAACGAGCAATTGGACGAATCATTTATTCTGATTATAAATGTTGCTATAAGGCCCATGGACACTACTTGACGGCAGTGATATGAAAATATACCGCACGAATGGCCGAAATCTGCATGAGTGATAACTTTTATGATGGATTGTTTCTGGGCGTACCTGATTTACACAATTACAACATACACAATGCAATGAAAAATTTTACAAAGATAGTGGCTGGATACTGTTCCTGGGGACAGCTGAAAATCGACTAGGTCAGAAAACCATTGTATGCCAAAGATATCCCTCAAAGTATGATACTAAGAGTTCGATGGTCTGGATCCATATGGATAAGTCATCGAGTCAGAGTGCAACCCTTCGGTAACTGAAAGAAAGGAAGGTACATGAAATTGTCCTGAGGGCCATCACATTTTTGTCTACTTCAGTAAAATATGAATTTCTGCGGATTTGGAACGCCAAATCTCAAGCGCAAGTTTTTGAGAGACTTTGGAAAGATATGGCGCCAGATTCTGCTGCATCTTTTACGACGCGGATTGCTGTAATGGAAACTTCGGTGAGGAGCAATTGCCCTGTCTGTGACTCGCACTTAGAGTCGGTGATGAAGGAGTGGTATTTCTTGAAGATACAGGGGAGAAGAAATGACTACTCTTATCTGCTTCGGCCCTTGTAATATCATGACTCGGCTGCATTGCTTTAGAAAATAAAGTCTGTTTCACTTTGAGAAGAGAGTGATATAACAAGTGAAGCAGTTGTTATTCATAGGCAAGAAGAAATAATCCTAAACAAGCTTTCAATCGTAATTCGCTATATTTTACGATATATAGAATACGAGAGGTACTCTAAAAGTTTTTAGCCAGGAACGCTGCATGCATTTACGAATACCATTCTTTCAACTCTTATCAAAGTACTCTCCCTTGACTTCTCTACAAAGTTTCATCCTCCTGATCTAGTAGTACATAATTTTTTCCGGTCCTGAGCAGTGAGCTCCAATATCTACTCATTGTATGCTGCTAAAACGTCATCGTCACTGTTGCAATGGAACCCCTGAGCTTCCTCTTGATTATGGGGAACAAAACGAAGTCGCAAGGTATCAAATCTGAAGAATAAGGGGGATAACATACTGACCCGATTTTCATAGATATATGCTGGAGAGTTGTCATGATGCCATAATAAACCACTTGTTCCTGTCTTCGAATGCTTCTCCTTCCATTTTTCTAGGAATTTTGGCAGCAGGATGTCACATATCACTCTGCTATAACTGTCTTTTTGTTTTCAAGCATAGCAGGGCACACATGGCTCATGAAATAGAAGAAAGTTGCCGTTATTACTTTCCCAAACCTGCGAGAACGTTTGCATTTCTGTAGTGGTCCTTGCCTTTTGGGGAGGTACAGTTTGGATTGTTCCTTAATTTCGGGGTCGTAATGATAGAGCTATGTTTCGTCACCTATGCAGATATCGTTGACACCTTTGGATATTCCGTTCTTCAAGCTTTCGATCATTTCTTGGCACCATTGCAGTCGGGCTGCTTTCTGTTCTTGGGTCAACAAACGAGGGATCCATCGTGATGAAACTTCCCTGAGTTGCAGGTGTTCATGCAAGATTGTTTTAATCGCTAATAATCCGATACCCAGGCTTGCATCAATCCGGGAATAGGTTATCAGATTGTTATTCGCGTCATATACGATACAGCACGGATGTTGTCTGGCGTAATAGCATCGGCTAGCCGTTTACTGCGAGGTTCTTCTTCGAGTGACCATCTTCCTTTCTTAAACACGCGATACCAGGACGAAACTGTAGCTTTACATGGAACTCTGCCAGAAATTGTCCGTTAAGTTTCAAAACAGTCCGACATTTCTAAGCCATTGGAATAATCATAGAAAATCATAGCACTCTAAGACAGGCTGTGCACGAGGTGTGTTGACAATTCTATAAGATGTAACATACTACAATATTAAATTATGTAATTTTTACTTGAAATATTTAATACAACCTTCATAAAGGTCATCATGAAGTGTCTTTAAAACAAGAAAAATTTTCATGGTTATACAGAGGGTTGTTACGAATCTATGGTAACAATTAGCATATTTAAATGTGGCGCGGGCGGTCCATTTCATTAGAAGTGTTGTTAGGGTAGGTAGTAAAATAGTTAGTATTCGAAGAGCGAGCTAAAACCATTGAGTTATGCCACCGAAAATTAACAGGTGTTGGGAGGGCTAGTTATGCCACGTCAAATTCAGCTATTTCGAAATCATGAAAGCATGCGAGATATCTAGTAGTTTCTAAGTCTAGATATCACGATACACGTCGTCCGGAAAGTTGGGCTCTCGTAACTATGTAGATGTAACCCACCAACACAACGGGCAACACAATTATCAACCGCGATTTACAACTGGAGAAACGACACAAAGGCCACGTCCATAAGTTGTTGCCGCGCCTTGTTCAAAAGCGACGGACCGACTGCCGTAAACTGTATGAACAATATGGAGCGGATGAAAACTGGAAATACGTGGTCACACTAAATGAGGCGGGATACAGTTCTAAGGACTTCAGAAAATGGTACTGTAAATGAAACATTTTCAAAAGATTTCATGATCGTGACGGGATACAGCTACAACGTTAAGTTAACTTTACGTAGAGTTGAGTCAAAGGCTAAAGCCAACGCCATGTACTATCAGACTAACGTTTTAACCCCATATTTACCCGTGACGTCCCCGGTTTGTACGGCACAGAGATAAACAAGGTATGGCTGCACTAAGACAAGGCGTCGAGTCACACGGCCGCGTCGACTCGCCTGTTCCTGGAACGCCTTGAGGGCAATAGCCGCTGTGCGTGGCTACCAGATTGAATACACTTGCTGATTGGCGAAAGGGGTTTTCCAACTTTTCTGGTCTTCTGTTACTTGTTACCATAGATCCCTAACAACCCTCTGTATATGCATTTATGGAAAATTTTTGACAGTTTCATCTCAAAACCCTTTTGTTTTTGTGCATTGAATTTTCTAATTTGCTTTTTTGTTTCCTGTATTTCTGCTATTTTTAATTTGTATAAAAATTATTTTATTAAAATAGCTTTTCTTCGTTCATTAATTATGTAATTTAAATCAATTCATTTTTAATTAATCTTTTAAATTATTTTATAAAGACCTTGATAAGAATAAAAAAATATTTTCGAAATACCGTTTTCTCCGATTTTAAGTTTCCTCCCCCTTTATCATATATTAGCTTTGAATGGGTCAAAATATCTCGTTTTTTTCACTTCTTTCTTTTTTTTCTCCTTCCCTCCTGTGATTTGACACCATTGGGATCGTTGGTTTATTCTCCTGCCGACGCCCAGTTATTATGATGCGTGAAAGCGAGCGAGAGAGAAAGAGAGAGAGAGAGAGTGAGCGAACGAGACGAGCCACGTGGTAAACAGTTCATGCGACACCCATAACTGTCAACCACTAGACACTATCGTGTCGAACCCTAGGTATTTTCGAGGAATTCTACCTCGCCTCGTTCAACCTTTCAATTCTTTTACCAATAAATCTGTAGCACCGACAGGTAATGCAGAGCAACACGACAGCGGGAATACGGCAAGACCTTCGCGAGAATCGCACGGAAACACTTTGGAAACATGACAGTAAAACAATTTATACGAGTGAGCAAAAGAAAAAGATTCCATTACAAGCAAATTAAATTGCTCTTTTCATGTAGTTAACGACTAGGCAGAGGGAAAAAATGGCTTGTTTTCAGTTATGTAAGATGTTTAAAATGCTTTATAGATATTTTTAAAAGTACTTTTCATAACAAAAATTCTAGAATTATCTTGCATACACAAGACTTTGTTATTATGATAGAGAAATCAAATAATGTCTCTTTTCAACGTGAAACCCTACCAGCTGTATGTGTTGCATTTAAAACAGTATAATCATAGCAAGAAATAATTCGGATGCTTGGAAAAAGGATAAGGTTCCAAAACTGTGCGATAGCACTCCAACGCCTTTACGTATCACACAAAAGTATCATTAAATGTAGAAAATAGAAAAAAAATTCATAACGGGGGCTGGAACCAGGAATTTTTCTTCTACCGTCCCACGTAGAATCAAAAGGTACGGTAATCAGAAGGTCCCTTATTCGAGTCCGGGCCGTGGAATTTTCTTTACTGTTGGCAAAAAAATGCAACACCTAGAAGGAATGGTCGATTTATTTGAAATTTTGAACCCATGTAGCATTAGTGGCATACATGAAATGTTTCAAATTGCAAGACAGTACGTCCAGAAGAACGTTGTACAGGCTGGTTCCTATGCCACTCCTGGAGAAGAATGGTTCCGCCAGATTTGCATGAAATCGTCAGTTTGGCATCTGCATTGTACTGGAACAGTTGACTATAGGTATTGTGACAACAACTGCAATGCCTCGTACACGCCACCGGGCTCCTGTACAACAACAACTCAAGGAGTTTGACAGAGGTCGGATTGTGGGACTTCCAGAGGCTGGATGGTGTCATCAGCTTATGGCGGCGCAGATCGGTCGTAATTTTTCTGAGGTGGCTCGATGTTGTCAGCAGTGTTTTATGGAAGGGAACGCACTCATGTAGACCTGGTTCTGGACGCCCACGCACTATTGAACACATCAAGAATGGCGAATCGTATGAGAAGCTTTGAGCAACCGTACGGTGTCCACAGCAGAGATAAGGGCAAGAGTAGCACCAGAATTGTCAAGACGGACCATTGGTAACCGTTTTCTGGCTACAGGACCGTGGGCACGGATCCCTCTAGCCAGACTACCACTTCTGCAAGAACATCGAGACTGGAGAGCTGAATGGAAGTCTGTGGTCTTTAGTGATAAGAGCAGCTTCTGCCTGTACACTCGTGTGCAGCGAAGAGCAACAGAGCGTCATCTTCCACAGTGCATCTATCTACGGCACACAGGTCCAATCCTTGGCGTAATGGTGTGGGGTGCGATCAGTTGCAACTCGCGAACAACCTTAGTGTTATGGATGGAACTTTGAACAGCATTAGGTACGTCCAGCAGATTGTGTCCTGTTCTTCTGTCCTTCTTGCAACAGGAGGGTAACATGCTTTCTAGCAGGATAACGCCTGTTGTATTCACCGCCCGTGTTAGCTTGCAGGCCTTACAGCATGTGGCACTAATTCCCTGGCCAGCACGATCTCCAGACTTTTCGTTAATTGAGCATGTGTGAGACGTAAAGTTCATCGTCGCTGCACACAGGGATTTTCAGGAGGCTTGGAACAACCTACCCCAAGACGCATCCAGCATCTTTATGACCCATGCATGCTAGAGTCGAGGCCTGTATTCAAGCTCGCGGCGGTTATAATGTGGTCTACTGGGGCATGGGAGTTACACTATATAACGTTCTTCTGGAAGTATTGTCTTGCAATTTGAAGCATTTCTTGTATACCATCAATGCTACATGTGTGCAAAATTTTAAATAAATCGACCCATTTCTTCTAGGTGTTGCATTTTTTTGCCAGCTGTATATTAGCATTTGGAGGTGTGGTATCAAAAAATTCCTGCAAGACCAATTTTCAAGTTATTACAAACAATCGTTCTTATAGCGAGATTTGACCGCCTATCTCGTGCACTCATAAATCTATTGATGAATGTGTTGATAAATCTGTTGATAAATCTGTTGATGACTATCTTCAAACTGATAAATTTGTTGATGTCCCTTGAAGCTCTGACACATCTTCCTTCATCAATCACATATTTTTGCGGTTTGATTCTTATCTCTCTCGGCCGCAGGCCAGCGATCATTTTGCTTTGGCACAGGGATTGAATGCTTTTTGACTAGACTTGCTAATCTATATATATATAAAAGAAGAAACTGACTGAGTGATCAACGCACAGCTCAAACCATAAGGCCTAGAAACTTGAAATTTTGTACAGAGGTTCTTTACATATTGTAAGTGAGCACTAAGAAGGGGTTTTTCGAAATTCAACCCCTAAGGGGGGGGGGGATTGAAAGTTTAACACATTAACTGGTGTTGCACTGTATACTTAACACATTAACTGGTGTGGCATTAAATAATTAACCATATTAAAATCTTTTAGAGAGGGGGGTGACGAATTATTAACAACGAGCATAAATATGATTATGCAATGAAGGACATAGATAAGGCAATGTTTATCGAGGAGGCTAAGGAATCACACGGGTCTCCCTTAAAACGTCCAGACGACTGGCGAAAATTTGTGTGTTTGGCAAAAAAAGAGAAAGAACGAGTATTGATCAGTGAAATTTGCAACAGAAAGATAAAAAAATTATCCGGGCATTGGAAACATCTGAACACAGAGTAGGAGGGTATAAGAGCTTCTACGTCAAGGGCAAGGGAAATTTTTAAAGATAGGTCTAAATTATCCAGTAATGGTCTAAATTAGGTGAAGATGGATAACATTTTAATCTGAGCCAGAACAACAAGAGGGTAAGTAAAGTCCCGGGCAAAGTGTGCAATATAAGTAGGTGCACCTACTTAAGAACGATAGTTCCATCCCACCTCTGAGAATTATAAAACAAAATGGAATTTGTAACAATACGTAGAATTTCTGTTGTTCGGGCTTTTCTTAGAAGTTAACATTTTCTTAGAAATATTTAATAATGACCCGTAACCGGAGATAATGGAGAGTTAGCAGACTATTGAGAAAGAGTGAAAGATGACAGAGGACGCAGTTCCTTCGTTCGAGCTACAGTTGACGACATAACCGATAACAAAGCATACATGAACTCAACTCGTCAAACCAAAAACCATATGGTGTTACGTCCTATAATAATATTTTGAAGGATTATAACAGTAATTCATATCTATTGAAATGCCAGCGAAGAAATGAATGAGTATTGGGCAGAGATGACAAAAAGTTATCCGGACATCGGAAACACCTGAACAACTGCTTCGTCTATAGACGGAAATTGTAGAATTACTGAAAACAAATTTATTATTTAACTTCATGAGGTTGTTCTGTTTAATCTACAACTGCAATTATCTCGGGCAACGCCGGGTGTCTCTGCTAGTATAGTTATATAATTATTGAATTTTTTATCTGCTTCTCCTCCGGGATGTAACTGTAGATTCTGATTCATTTGGTATTAATAGCCTTAGCAATAATCACTCGGTAAAAGCTTCGTGTTGTTAACTTTAACAGCAATCACTTTTGTGTGTTTAGCAGATGTATTATTCCTCATCAGACAACAGCGAAAACGTTTCTTTTCCTCACTCCAACAAGTTATTGTCAAGATTTGTCCGTGTTGCGACATCTGAGAAAGAAATGAGTAAGATTATAAGGAGCATTGTGAAGGCTGACGAAGAAACAGGAAGGAGATTATTGTGCTGGTCTGTTTCCTGAACACTAAGCGCTCCATCATTAGAATTTTTTATGAAAGGAAGGCACACAATTTATTCAGCATCAGTTTGGTTTTCCTCAAAAGTTTTATAATTTATGATTTGGTGACTGTATTTTGAAAATTAACACATTTTTACAAATCTCGCCTACCATTCGTAGTTGGCCGAATCACCTAGTTTCTGTTATTCTCCAACTTTTATTTTCGTTTTGTTGAAAACAAGGCAAGCTATATATATTCCTCTAGGAATGAAGATTTCTCAGTATTGTCCTCCTTGATGAAGTTGATGGAGGCCTTGCAGTAGATAGCAGGGGGGGGGGGAGGGAACAGATTAACGGTCGGAATTCTTTGTTTCCTTTTTGCTATATACTGCAAGGGTTTCACCAACTTAATATTTTCCTCTTAACACTCAGCTATTTAATAAGGGTATTAAAACCATTCTCACAGGTAAGCCAAATTAGGCTAATGGAAACTGCGTGTTCCATCATTTATCCACTTGCACGCACATTTTTCCTAAATTGTGGACAAGTTCATTTCTGAGGTCTAGTAATTACGAATCTTTCAGTGGGCTGTGAGAGTGGTTGAGTTTAGGGCCAACACATTTGTGCACAGGTAGTTCGCAGAAACTTATTAATGGAACACGTGGTGGTGTTTTTTTTTCCCATGCGCTTTTGTTTACGTTATGGGCGGAGTTTAACTTAACTTCACGAGCTGTTTTACTCCTTTAAGGAATACAATTTCGACAAAACGTATGAGGAAACTTGTGTTTAAGGTGCAGAACATCGTTAGGTATCTCAAGACACCCTGTATAATGTATATCACGACTCTTCCAAAAAATCTGTAAATCTGTACGGTTGATGTTATGCTTTACTGTGATTGCAGTTTACTTGTGCAATTGCTACTGAAATACATGTATACTGCAAATGGATTTCACAAGCAGTAATTATTACATTTATTAACGACTTCTTCCTGTGGGTTAAGTCCTTAAAGCCCCGAGCCCTTCAAATTATTAATGAAAACTAGGAAAGAAAATTCCACAGCCTGGATTCGTACTAGGCATCTTTGGCTCAGACCGCCAACGCGCAAACCAATGAAAGCCACTAGGATTGGTTAGAGCAGTTACCTTGTTCACAGGCGGGGTTATCTTTCCTAAAGCGTAATATTCATTAAAGAATAACTCATGAATATTCTGTGAGGTTTTATCCTACGCTATACCTCAGCTGTTCAAATTGGAGCGTTGGCGTTCTGAGCCAAAGGTTCTTGGTTCGAATCCAGGCTGTGATATTTTCTTTCCTAATTTTCATCCTTAATGGAAATTAATAAGTTAAAGAGGATAAGCTTTATCAGGACTGTAAAACTTCAAAATTTAATTAGCATTCGCATATAAGTAATTTTTAATAGTTACATTCTCTTTATTTTAAATGTCGATTCTCATTTGGAGCTTACATTTTTAACGATTTAGAGAAGAGGACTACTGAGTTCACCAAGATGAAAAGCTCACGGCAACGGAATGAAGGAAATTAATTGTTATAGATTAACTAGTAATTAATATTAACAGGAAAAAGATAAAAAAAATATCGTGACAAAACAGTTTCTGTGAAAGATAGTTCGTTTAAAATGCATAGGCAGAAAGGAAAAAGGGAAGAGAGAGAGAGAGAGAGAGAGAGAGAGATAGAGAGAGAGCGAGAGAAAGAGCGAGATAGTGGGAGACAGAAAGAGAAATGAGGAGGAAAAAGGTACAAAGGATGAAGAGTGCGCGATTGCATTAACTCGTCGTTACCTTTTATTCTTCTTTCAATTTGGCTAAGAAATTATTTAGAGTGAGTCTCCGAGGACGAAAAGACTTAATAGGCAACAACTCGAGTCACAAGCCGGTGCACGAGAATAGAAGACGGCGGTATAAATTTACGTAAACAACAAATGGGGAAGAATTTCCATCGTCGTTTTGCAGCAGGGGGAAAAAGGAAAACAAGCAGCGCATTTTGTCCACTTTCGCATTCGAAATATTATTGCGATGAAATGGTGGAAAAATCTGAGAGCTCACTGAGGCGTAGCGCGGAAGCAGCGGTCATAAAACGGTAACGAATAGCCATTGCCGGGGACAATTAGACGGCACCGGCTGGCTAACGGGCCTGGCTCAAAACCCTTCCCTTCGCTAGTGCGCATGCGTCACCCCCTAGTTGAGTAAGGAGAAGGAGGGGAAAAACCCCTCCCTCCACGGAAAACGAGGCTGCTAACGCGGCGATAAGCCCCCACCGAGGCCGAGAGCTGCTCGAAGAACCCCGTTCATCACAAGGGTGAAGACATTCAAGCGCCGGAGGGGGTTCGCCTTCCGGGCCACCCCTTCCAAAAAAAGAGAAAGAAATGGCGACACGAACGAGAAGAAGAAGGAAGTTGAATGGCAGCGAGAGGAGATTATTCTAAAGAAACGGAGGTGAAATAGTGGACAAATTTTATATTTGTATTCCCCGTAGAAACAGATCAAGATTACAGGAAGAGAAAAATTCCAACACTTAAAGTCGCTTTAGTGGAAGGAAAGTGAAAGTATTTTTAGAAGATATGAGTCCATTTACCCTTAGGAATTTTTGACAGGCTCCAAGTTATTTCAACTTTAAATTTTTTAAAATTCCATATGGTCAACATTTTAGTGTTTTAAAAATATCACAAGTGAATCATCCTTCGAATCTTTATTTGATTTAAATTGTCTATATTCAAAATATATAGAACATATAAGGTTTTTACAGCATTACAAAACTTTATTACAAAGAAACTATTGCAATATTTTTGGTCGCAAGAGAAAGACTAAGTCATGAAGTCAGTATAGGAGGCAGTGCAATCGCAAATGAAAATGGCATCAGTTCAGCAGAAAGCGCTTTGTGTCACCAAGTAATTACGCTGTACAGTCGAGAAACCAAGTCACCGATCACTGTTCAGCGTAATTTTGGTAAGGAAATGGTCACCACCTGATTACAAACCATCCTTGTCCAGAATATGACACGATAAAAGGAAACCACAAATCCACATACAAATATTTTAATTAATATTGGAAAGACCGAGAATTTATACTGATATAAGATGATACCTAGCCAAATACAAAATCACAATAAAAATTTAAACCAAACGATAAAATAAACAAGTTCGTTTATTGTTCGCTGAGCTAGGAGTATCCAATTAATCACCGGCATAGGTTCAGCATCGCTATTCATTAGATGACTGAGGCCTCCTGTTGGTAATTTCGACAGGCTCAACGAAACGTAACAATTTAGTATCTTTCATAGTGTGAATAATTTCAAAAAAATCAGGATAGTATGAATGACCTTATAAAACTTGGTCCGCAAAGCATGAAACCCTAAATTTGGCATTTCTAATGCAGATAATATGCTCCTTCATTGTTTTCTTTACAGTTCTCCTCGAGAGGCCCAGTAATATCTATCACAAGCAGCAACATTAAATTTATAAACTCCAAAGTACTCATCTTTCGGTATTTTATCTCTAACTCCATGCAACTGCTTTTTTAGTTTTTCACTTTTAAAAGCGAGTCTTCTTAAAACCTTTGTTCAATTCATATTTGTTACCCATATAGCTTCGTTGCATTACGATGGGACCGGACACAACCTCCCTAGTAGACTTTTTTTATGTGGAGATATTGCAAGAACAGAGTATTTGCAAAACGCATATCCCCTGATCTGAGCACACTGAAAGAAGGATTGCATAAGAAAGGTTGCAAAAAACATGAAGCGAAATTGAATATCGGTTAGACGTTCTGCGGGAGACAAAGGGGCATATATGTAGAAGTGCATTGACATGATAAAAAGTCTCCATGAGTTAGTGTTTCTTTTGCGACCAACCATACAGCTGCAACTATTATAGTTTATTTGTAATAAAATTTTGTAATGTTGGAAAGACTTTCTCAAGTCTGTATAACATGTGACCAACTGTAAGTCAAGATTTTACTTAGTTTCATTTAATTAATTTAATTTAAATTTAAAATGCAAAAAAAATGTCTTAAATAATAAACGTCATAAGATAAATAAAATAAGCTGTTGCAGATAAACGTCCAGAGAAGACAAAGAGGCAATTCGAGCTTCAAATCAGATTCTAGATTGATTCGTTCAATGCCTTTACTATTGCATTTGTCGAGTTATCGAGAAGAATGCCGAATGGTTCTTAAGGAAAATAAAAAGAGCAAGAAAACATCGACCTCTAAAAATTGATGGATTTATCCGAAACTCTTTTCCTTCCTTCTCTTTTCAAGAGAACATCTTCCAGAAGGCCTTCGAAATTCCGATTCACGGTCACCCAATATCGATACCTGGAGAACATGTTGTTGAAATGAAGGCTTCTTTCTCCACAAGAGAGTTTCAAAAGTAAATTACGTTAAAGTGTTGTGGCTCAATTGAATTTCTTGTTAGAGATTTTCGATCTTCAAAGTAGTTTCAAGAATTTTAAATACATCCGTCGAAGTGTGATTAACACATTTTTCGACACAAATTTTGTTCTTGTAGAATCATTAGTTATATTTGCTTACTATCTTGGATTACAGGAAATTATTTGGATTCACAATTTTTTGTTTAGTTGACATGGTGGCCAATTTCGAGGGGGGGTGCTACAGCTAGTCATTAACATACTATGTATTCCAAAAGTTTCCGAACTGCCCCTTCTGTATGTAGGGAAAGCCTAACCTATGACAGCAGGAGTAAGGCCCGTCGCAAATTGAGAAAGTCGCCTCTACATTTGTAGAGAGATGCTTAGTGCGCATGCGCACGGCGTGAACGAAACGCGTCACTTCCTCCTCTCTACGTCGAAAAGTAGAAGTAGAGAGCAGTAGAAAAATTTCTACTTTGGTTCTACATTTTCCTCCTTCCACTCTATATTTTCAACCAAATAAACATGGCGGCGCCTCGTAACGAAAGAGCAGGAATGTTCATGAAGGCCCCTTTCTCCTTACGACGAGTAAGGACTGTCTGGTGGGACCACGCTTTCTTTTGCGGGAATTTTGATTCGCTTTGCGTTCTTCTTCGTCTTCTAAAAAAAACAGAATAGCAACAAGGGCAGCAGGATCAACATCGTCGAAAGCATCCATCATGAGAGACGATGGATGAGACGAATAGATCACAATGGAGCATGCGCGATCGCCACAGAACGGTTGCCTGTAGAGACTCCAATTTGCGGCGTGCGAGCTCGCGCGCTAGCAACTTATGACGTCACGCAGATGCTCTGACGTCAAGTCGCCTCTACAAATGTAGAGGCGACTTTCTCAATTTGCGACGGGCCTTATGTTCTACCAACCACTAAAATAAACCATGTGCTGAAATAAATTACATAAAATCAGTTTTATATAGTGGCAAAGTTTCTCAAATGTGTTTATCTTATTTTTACATTCCCAAAGGAAACGGTACATGTAGGTTACACCATTTGCTTAAAGTGTTTGCTCAAAGGGCGTGGAATTCGTCGGCGGCATTGTGCAACGTCAAATCTCCTCTCGCGCAAAGGAGAACCATCTCTGCTCGTTCTTGTATACTATATTTCATTTGTTTGTTTTCACGCAATAAACGCTTTTTAAACTGTTACTATACCGGTATAAGCTTAATACCGTATAACTTAGGTTTTATAAATAAAACTTATAGTATTTTTTACTTTAACCTTTTGTTTCACTCTCATATTCGCGTATTTGCATTTATGTAAAATAAATAGCGGGATTAATTGAAAAAAAGAGGTTGAGAGACAGTGGCTCCTGTCTACCAGCCTTTCAGCATACCTGCACAACAGTACGTTATGCAGGGAAAGTATCTCCTGCGTTCTGAAACTTTTGAAACACACGGTATAATAACCAATTTGAAGACTGAGCTACCAAAAATGCATGCTTTCCTAAAGTATTATAGGTCCTTAATTTTTTCTTCTTCTGTGGTGATATCCTTCATGTGTCGAATATTATTATTATTATTATTATTATTATTATTATTATTATTATTAAAAGAGAAACTCAATAAAAATTATGTAGTACCAAAAATCTTTAACTTATATGGTGCAAGAGAAAAAGAATATTACGTCCCACAGATTTTTAACAAACTCCCAACATGGATATTACGTTTAATCACATTAAAAGTATTAAAAAATTGTTTATTAATTTGGAAAAATTATTTCTGAGTATTATAATTCTTATTGTTATTTGTGAACTTTATTTGTATTTTATATAAAGTTGAAATTGTTTTTATATATATTTAAGTTTTTTGTTCTTGATTATGAAATTTGTCCCTATAATTCCATACAAGCTTTACAGTAGGCTTCAGGATTTGGGATGTATATATGAATTTGATGAATTGTATAGTATTTTAAATAAATAAATAAATAAATAAAATTATTATTATTATTATTATTATTATTATTATTATTATTATTATTAT
>JAHWFO010015425.1:4391356-4403730 GCA_023313115.1 Rhysida immarginata | reverse complement strand
ATTATTATTATTATTATTATTATTATTATTATTATTATTATTATTATTATTTACAAAGACAATATTTGTTTTAAATATAATTGTTTTTAAGTTAAATTGTTTGTCAAAAATAGTTTAAACTCCCATACAAGCTAAAACATGATTTCGGGAAAGACATTATATTTATAGTTTATGTAATCTATTTGTTTGAATAGAATAGAATAAATAAAATTATTATTCTTTCACTGAGCACACCTTCAAGACGTAAATTAAAAGATTAAATGTTCAGGAGATAAAACTCCATTATTATAGTCCGTATAAAAATAGTCAATTGACTTTTAAAATGATGGCATATCATATACATCTCTGAGCTTGCAGTCTAACGCAAGACAGCGCATTGCATACGTAAGGTCATTCCAATGTTTGATGGCATTGTAAGGAAAATGTTGTTGGAGATAATTGATTATTCTATGTGGGAGTTGAATCTTGCCAAATCGGGTCTTTCGATATTGGTTTCCCGTATATTAACAATTCCAGTTCATTAACAATTCCAGTTTTCCTTAAATTTCTAATGTCGGTATATTATTTTTGGTGATGGATTCATATTTAGTCTGGTTATAGGCTATTAATAAACGAATAAAATAAACTGACCTTAGATTATAGGCTGTTCGAATAGCCTTATTATAGGCTACAGTTATTCTTTGTTTGTTTACTTTCCTCGAGCTTCCCCAATACACCACACAAAAGTCGAGGAATGGACGTATAACCGAGAGCAAATATCGAGTCACATCTTGATGCGATATACGTAGATGTTCAAAAACGCATTATTAAGTATGTTTTCCGTTGAAGAGCTGTTATTACTATATCCGTCATATTATCAAAGTCATCTTGGAATCAAAAGTGATGCCTAATACCATGATGGTATTATGGCTTTGGCTGTGCTTGGATGTTACGAAGACGGTAGTTTTTGTTTTGTTAAGAATTAAGCTTCTCTGAGTATACCATGTATTAAGATAATTAATATCTTGTTCCAGCTGAGAATTTACTTTGTTTTTATCTATATCTTGTTTTTATCTTGAGGACTATATGATGTATATAGAAAATTATCATCACGAAACTTAAAATTTGGAAATTATATTGGTGTGTATAAATTGAGGCTGTAGCCACTGCATATAAAAGGGGTCCTATTCCTCAGCGTTGTATTATGCCTCTAAGAGATAGTTTTAAATGGGAGGTTTACTCGGTTTATAAAATTATCTTTAAGTAAATCCGAGTAAGGTTCAGATACCCCTAATAGCTAAGTCATGAAGTAATTGTGGCCTAAAAACTGTGTCAAAACCTTCGATATATAAGTATGAGCTATAATAAAAGTAAGATCTTGATTTAGGGAATCAATAGCTTGGATGTATAATTTTTTGGGGATCCATGATACATTGCGTCTAGGTCGACTTCCATGTTGTTGATCAGGTATTTTAGTCCGCAAGTAGTTTATCAGATCCTTAAATATTAAAAGGAATAATTAGCTAACTTTCTAGGAATCAATATATTTATAAGAAACCTTTGGCTGTGTTCATCGGATACTTCACAAAAATAATCTAGATGCGAATCCAGGAAGTGCACCTGCATGGATATAAAGAATTCTACACCTAGGAATGCCTTAACCATCTGGTCAGCAATGTGAATTCTCTGCTCAGGAAGGTCTGTTACATTCTTTAAATATGTCAATCTTGGTTTTTCTTTGTCTTTTAAGAGATGCCTCAATATTTGCATTTTGCTGAATTCCTCTAATTTGGAAGGCCCATAATTACATTTTTATAAACTGCTGAATGAAATTTGTTTGAATGATCTACAAAATTCCTTCCAGTTATATTCAATGCCTTCAAAAATTGTTTAGTAAGGCATATTTTAATGTAAAGAGGGAGAAGCAAGACCTTACCAATTTCAAAGATGTATCAAATTTCTCCATTTCAATTTTTGGATTAATATGATTCTGTAAATTTTGAATTTTGAATGAAATTAAGCTTGTATGTCCCTATAATTCAAAAACTCTCCTTGATAGTAAAGTTCGGATTTCAAATTTGAATTTCCTATAATAGAAACATATTTTTATCTAGGAGAAATAACTCTTGTAAAATTATAACTTTATTCCAAAGGCATAGTATAGCAATCTACAGTAATAATCTGATTCTGTGTAGGCTGAATTCTGAAAAAAGCAAATAAAGCGATACGTCAAAGAAATCAGAAAAGTACAACCAATTTAAAATTTCAAAAAGAAACTGATGTTTCTTTGAAAGCTCTTTATTAGATCTTCTTCAATCAAATGTACTATTGATTTTCTCTTTTTCGTTTACATTATGTCCGATAAATTTCCTATAGTAATCTTTCATTGAAATTGTTTGTTTCCAAAAAAAAAAATTATCTTTCACTTGAATCAAATTAGCGTAAATCAACCCCATTTGTTCGTTTGTATTCGTGGAAGCACTTAACCATTGAAAAAGAGACAGTGGACGAGACCAATTCGTAATTCATTGAACCCCTAAATTGATCCAGCGAAAGAAATAAAGAAAGGGTTTTTCGGATCGATAAGAGAAACTTTTTGGAAATGTAAGTCGTAGTAGGATAGTGGGGCGGGGGAGAGGCGGCAGTAGGGGGTTTGAAAATTTCTCTTCCGACTACGGCTACTGTTCGTCCAGATGGCGTTTCCCGCGCCTGCTTAGAGTAGACTTTTAACGTCCTCTTAGAAATTAACCGATTTAGCCAAGATTACAATGTCTTTTGGACGGGACAGCGATAAGCATGCAATCAAATGCCTAACTCCCTGGGGGAGAGAACGGCGAACTGAAACATCCCTTGCATATAAGGGAATCACGGGGATTTTCCTTCTCCCATTTCCAGGCAATAATTGATTCTAAGTGGTGAAGGATTAAGGAGAGATTATTTCGCCTTCGCTTTTACACCCTCTTTTTCGGCAAACTGCCCCACTCACCCCCTTTTCCCTTACCCCCAATCAGAATGATTAGAATCAGTTGAGATAACGAGGGCTTGTTTGAATTTTGAACGATTTCTAGCTCAGGTTACCGTGCCTCGCGGGAATGACAAAGGTCGACCATTGTCAAGTCATTTGGGTCAAACACACTGAAAATAAATAACTAGGGCGCAATTACACGTTTAGTTTCGCTTCATTTAAATTCAGCTACCTTATTTTATTCAAGAAATACTGAAGATCGGGTTCTACGAGTATGATTTTTAAATTACATTTTAAGCATTAAATTTTGCTAATTCTGACGCATACCTCGAATATAAATACAGTAGAGCCTCGATAAATCGAATTTCAAGGGAAGAGGAAAATGCTTCGATTTATAGAAGTTTCTAATTATCAAGGTTTCGATTTAACGAGGTTAAATAAAATAAAATTTTGAGGTTTTGTGTAAGATTCCAATAACCATATAGAACACTGATATTTTTCATGAAGCATATAGAGATTCAATAAACAGGTACAGTACTTAAAAATGCTTTATTTGTTCATAAAATTAGCTTTGGGTGGTTTAATTTTAAAAACTTTCTTTTTAAAACATTTTAGAGGATTTCAGTGAAAACATTAGTGTTTTTAATTTAAAAGTGTTTTATGATTACGTACCAGCTTTTGTATTGTTGGAATTCATATCACACGAACTTGTACAGCACAGCAATCACTGTAATTAATGACATTTGACCAGCACTTCACTGAAACAAAGGGAGGGAAGAAAGATAGATTTCTAGTTTAGTCACGCGTTTAGACCTATGTCATGCACACGCTTGAGATGTTGACGATTCGATTTATAGAGGTCCGGATTAAGAAAATTCGATTTATGGAGGTTCGTTGATCTTTAACTTCGATTTATAGAGGCTCTGTTTGACAGAATTCGAATTACAGAGGCTAAGTTTCCGTTTGATATCCTCCAAAAAAATTCGATTTATTCATTGTTTTTACTTAGAATTATCGAGGTTTTTGCCTCTGAACGGAAGGGAGTAGACAAAAATTTCGAATTATAAATTCCGATAATAGAATCGGTTTTCGATTTATCGAGGTTCTACTATAATTGCGTTAACTTGTACCTGATTCGTGGATGACCAGAAATTTACACAAAATATTTTAAATTGTGTACTAATATTCTTTAAAGAAGTAACTGCTTAAGAAAACGACAATTCAGATTTCATGTATGCGCATCATGAAAATGTGAACAAACCGAATTTTGTGGTTATGTTCTGATTGAAAAATACCTCAGGGATGAATTGTGCTAGGTTTTTATAATAAGTTATTTTTAACGCCATTCTGAAGATTCTCTCCATTTCATTGAATGCTGAAAAAATATTGCTTCAACTAGCTAATTTAGGTGGTTTTCAGAAAATTCAAAAAACTATCTTAAAATAATGTCTACTATTTTATTCGGTAAAAGATTTGAGCAATTTAATCAATTTTATCTAAACTCATTGACACAAGTTTTTTTTTCGCGACATAAAATGGATACTATTCAGATTACTAAATATACTACCAGTAATAACCGCTTTCCGAATGAATATGTCACCAATATGTAAACGAATGAACGTCATTAAGTTCTATTGTTTTTGCCATAGAAGAAGTGAAATAAATGCATCGCTTTTTTATATTCATTAAAACATATTAATATCTTTTTTTATTTTAACTGTGTGAATCATTTTAGGCGAAAACAAGGGAAGAGGAACCTGGTTTTGAATCAATACCGTCTACTTTTGAAACTCTCATACCTAACTCTAACTTTCTAGGAACATTAATAATGTATTAGAAAACATTAGACCTAATCTAAAGATTAAAGGGTACATTTATAAATATTCAAAAGAAAAGATTAGAACTTCAAAAGGCGACAAAATGAAAATTCATTTAATTACTGTTCTCTGTAGATTCTCAAATAGAATAGAAAATTAGAAAACATATAAAGAATAGAAGGGTATCGTAGGCATTAGGATTTTTATATTTCCAATTGATATTTAATGACTAAACGCTCTCTTATGATTTGCAAGGGATATTTGTAGCTACTTTATTAATAAATAACACCTGCAATGTACATTCTCAGAGTTAGATTTAACTTGTTTATTCGTTTGCTCGAAATGCCTTTCCTTTTCTATTATGCACGAAGAAAACATCTTCTGTCAGGACTCGGTGCAACAGAGTAGCATTTACTTATGCACAGCAGCCTTCGCCCGTGTTCTCCTGTTGACATTTCTTCAATTCACACCCGGAGATGCAGGTGACATTTTAATGGTGGAAAAACTCGAGCTCCTCCCAAAATGCCTGTTGTTTCCCCCCAACCAAAGGATCGACTCTGGCCGAGACAATTGAAATGTTTTATCGTTAGATGCTGGATAGAAGTCCTAGGAGACCTAAACTGGAAGTTGTTTTACTCTTGCAAACCAGTTGGGAGAAAGACGTGAGCTGAAAGGAGAGAAGAAGAAGAAGAAGACCGTGTCTGTTTACAATTTCAAGAGAAGAAAAACACTTTATTTATTTTAAACTTATTTTAAATTTTATATTTATGTATTTTTCTAAATATTATAATAATATTTTTATGGCTAAATAAATATATGTATGTATTTATTTTATAATAGCTTATGAATATAAAATAAGCATGTCAGTATATAATTTTTTTTCTATAGTTTAGTATGAAGAGTTGTCTTGGTGAGCTTTATTATTGTAAACATTATGTCTTATATAAAAAATAACGTTTTCTCGTTTCAAGGAGCCATAAAAATATTGTTATAAACTTAATAATTTAAATTTGCAACATCTCTCTATAAAATATTCTGCATATGTATTCGCTCTCTTAACCTAACATTTATGCCCATATAATACTATAGTCACTATAAAAAATATTCTTTTTTGTAGTAAATTGTTAAATGGATTCTTTTGAATATCCCGTTTATTGTTTTATCTGAAATTTCACTAGTTTGGAATTCACTTAACTTTATTATTTTTTGAAGTTCTGTCTCATATACGTCCTTTCTCATAGATAATATCTTAACACAAGTGTAGGACAAATAAAAAAGTTATATGCCCCCACAGGATTCAAATCTCGCGACTTATTGGACTAGACATGGAAAACTTATACCTCATCTGTCACAGCCATTAAACTTAATATATGCGGTATCACTGATTTTATATAGTATCTGTTGATATATGTCTGTTGCCCGATATTTCTAGCAATAGTGTTTCTCGAGATATAATAATAATTTATAAAAATGTGAAACAGATTTTTTAAATTTAAATTGTTAGATCCGAGGCCGACATGTTAGATCCCCGGTAGGATAAATGAAAGAAATACATAAAAAGGGAAAGAGAGAGAGAGAGAGCGAGAGAGAGAGAGAGAGAGAGAGAGAGAAAGAAAGAATAAGATAAAAAATAACAGTTAAAATAAATAGAAAAAGTAATAGAATTAATTGATGTTAGAAAATGAGTAATTAGGAATTTCATTTTATTTTAAAACACAGTGGGAGAAGGAAAAAAACGAATATTATCAGGTAGCCTGGACCACCATTTAATTCCAGCATGTGAGATATAGCGGCTGTGATAGTTATATTTTGAATAAGGCAAGCGAATTAAATTCGCAGATCTGGTATTATAAGAATGGGAATCTTTATGATAACTAATAACAAGAGGAGAAGAGGGGTTTAAATAGCCATTAATCAATTTGTATATAAATGAACAAAAAAGCTAAAGGAGGCCTGATGGCCTGGTGGGCTTTCACTTATAACTTCTGTGAAGTTAAGCAACATCAGGTACGGCTAGTCACTGGATGGGCGACTCATCAGTGACTCACGATCTTTACCCCTCCCCCCGGCTGCTGTGACCATCATACAACAGTCGTTAATCCAGGTCCATCCAGAGACCCAACTCGTCGGCCTCAGGCCATACAGGCTCTGAATGGACGTATTGGATTACAATATTAAAAAAAAAAAAATTGGTGACTAGTCAATATACCAAAAGATGCAAAATAATGAGAGACAGAACAGAACCTACGGATTTTCAATAAGGTTCTAAGGAGCCATTTCTGAAGTTGGTAGATTCGATTTAGATTATAATTAGCGGTGGAATCCCATAATTGTTCTCCATAGCAAAGCGAGATGACAGAATTTGTTAATTAACTGAACAAATATAATGTTTTGATTAAAAATATATAGTGGACAATTTTATTGGGTATACCTATCTGTTCAAGGAAATTTACTTACTTACTTTAATTACTTCTAGAGGATCTCCAACGTGATTTTCCGCCTTTACGCATGGGCCCCACATGCGTAAAAATAACGGCAGAAAGCAGAAAATTTTTATGACGTCACTTCCTGCTTTCGTCTTTCTGCCCGATTGAAAACTCCTATTTTTTCGAGTTGGGCTAAATTCAACTTTTGGACAGATAGCAGGGCAGAAACTAGTTGATCAGCCAATAGAAAACGATATGTGCGATGACGTCTTAGCGACGTTATCTTTCTCACACAAAATAAAATGTCGAACGCTCAGTTCACGAAAGTGAAGAGGCCGAGAAAGAAAATTGGTGTGGAAGCACTAATAGAAGAGGTGTGAGATATATATTTATTAACACAATTTATTAACACAATCAACTGAATAAACAACAATTGAATCATGGGCGTAGTCAGAATTTATGTTAGCGAAAATATACATGTGAGAAAATGATGTGGAAAAGTATACAAAATGCCATCTCCATCTATGCATCATACAGCCAATACTCCAATAGGCTAAAGTTTCCCCGTACACATCTTTTTTGCCACCAAAAATCAAGGATTTGATACAAGCTTAATGAATTTAGGGGGCGAGGGGGTAAATGCCCCTCTCGGCCACGCCCATGAATTGAATACAAAAATTCGATATGATGATTGATGAGGAATGAACGAACTGTGCAGTTGAAGCCGACCGTTAAGAATCTAAACTTTAGATCGATCGACGGCTTCGGTGCACTGCACTAAAGTAGTGCAAAATGCCAAATTACAACAGAGGATGGCGCTTGGATAGCAGACGTCTGCTGTCTCATCTATTTGAGTTTCTGCCATACGGGAAACTTCCAGGAGCAGAATGTAAATGAGCAGAAAAATATGCCCTGGCTTCTGCTCTTTTGTTTTCTGCTTGTAGGAACCACGCTTTAGGCACATGTATTCAAAGGTACTACCCAAGCGATTCAAACATAGATTCTCCATGTAGTATAGCCGCCTGGTTCTAGGCCGACCTCTAATTTCTTTCGCAGCGGCTTGAATAATAGTAACTACTATGAAGACATTTGCATCGTCAGTTACACGCGGTCATACCAATGCAACTGAGACTTCTCATTGCGGAGAAGTAGCGCTCAACACCTAAAGCCTCCCTTGTTGTGCTGCCGTGCACTTTGTCTAGTAGGGTAACACCTGTCACAGCTCTCCAGAATCTCATTTCTGCGGCTTGCATCCGTGGTCATTAACCAAGACTCATGGTCATAGGTGAGACTGGGAATAAAGATAGATTAGGAAACAAAGCTTGAATCGTTTACAGCTCACAAACAGGCAAATGTTCTGCAGGAGTTCCAGACACTTCTTTCCATTCAGGTGTCCTAGAAAACAAATGGTGCAAGTGGTTGCTAATAATCAGTGCCTAAACACTGATGAGACGCTTCAATCATTCCTGGGGATTCGCTGTAGCCCACGGATGGTGATTGTGTATGTTGATGATAAGGTCGCCTCGTCGGTGAAGAGGACTGACGACAGAAATAGTGGTGGCCTGTTGCAAAAACCAACGACAATACCTTTCCCGTGGAGCAAAACCCCCTAGCGATAATTCTTGCACGTGTTGCAGCTGATAAGGTTTGTAGCTGTTTTCATGTAAGATTCCCAACATAGTCGTTTGGTCGACACTATGTTGGCGGGCCACTTGCCTAGAGGTTGTACCGGGATTATGCTCAATGTCTTATGTTCCTCCATGCCTGCTCTACGAACTTGCCGCGGTCGCTCTCCGTGTTCGCTTCTTGCATCAAAGGACTCCTTCTCACGCAAACGCCGAATAATGGTGGCAAATGTTTTGTGGTTCGGATGATGCTCTCTGTCGGCGTATTTTTCGTGGGACATCCGTGCGGCCCCTCGACTATTCCTATGTGATTCTCCGTGTATGAAGACCATCTCTGTTCATTCTTGATATGAATCGGACGATTGTACTTTTGCTTCACGATCACTCATAAGCAACACTGTAACAGGAAAAAACAAACAGGGGCATGATGTGTATACAATTATTGCCATTTCCATGGAAACGTGCATTTCCTAACATATGTTGATATGAACTTTTTTGTTACTTTTCTTGTGAGGGATCATCCCCTGAAGTTTGTTCCTATTGTTTTAGTACACCTTGTATACACTGAACGACTAATTTATTACAGACACCCCGCTAATAGCGTATTGCGCCTCCTTTAGCGGCGAGAACTGCCTGAATACCTGCTGGCATGGATTCAACAAGGTGTTGAAACCGTTGCGGAGGAACAGCAGCCCAGGCTGACATCACAGCATCCCGTAATTGACGGAGGTTGGACGGTAGTGTGGGAAGGCGTCGGATGGTTCTCTCCACTTCATCCCATAAATAGTCGATCGGATTGAAATCGGGCGACCGAGCTGGCCACTGAAGCAGGTGAAAGCCCGCGTCATGTTCCTGGAACCAGTCCAATACCATTTAGCACGGTGACAGGGAGCATTGTCCTACTGAAACTGTCCGTCACCACCAGGGAACACAGTTATCATGAAAGGGTGCACCTGATCGCCAACAATTTTCAGGTAGTGTGTCGCATTCAGGGATGTGTCTACGGATATCAGAGAACCTAGTGTGTCCCAAGAGAAGACAGTGTTTTGCATTCCTGTACGGTTGTCTGCTGACAGGATGGGTCCATGGCCTCGTGCTGTCTGCGCCAGATGCGCAGTCTGCCGTCCGCATGATGAAGTAGAAACCGCGATTCATCGGACCAGGCGACCTTCTTCCATTCATCCAGTGTCCAGTGGCGATGACTGTGTGCCCATAGCAGGCGCGCTTTCCTATTTTGCGGTGACAGCGACGGTACCCCTACTGGCCGCCTGTTGTTAAACCCAGCTTGGTGCAAGATGCGTCGCATCGTGTGCTCCGAAATGGGTTGGGATGCTCCCTCATTGAACTGCGCTGCAATTTGTTGCGCTGTTCCCGTCCTGTTGCTGTGGATGATTCTTGCCAGTCGCCGTTGGCCTCATTTATCCACGGCCCTGTTTCGTCCGAAGTTGTGTTTGTTGGAGGTTGTTTTTTGGCATAACTGTCATTCACGGAATACCCTTGACACTGTTGCACGGGAAAACCCGAGGAGGTTCGCGGTTTGCGAAATGCTCAACTGTGCCCGTCGAGCTCCAACGATCATGCCTCGTTCAAAGTCGGTCAAATCCTTAGATTTAACCATATTCAGTCCACTTCTGCTGCTGACTGCAACTTGTGATCCAATGCATCCCTTTTATATACCGCTTCTGCCTCTTCCATTGTTTGGGTGTCACTGGGAGGCCGATCCATTTTCCGTAAGAGGTGTCTCTAATAAATTGGTCGTTCAGTGTATTTCTCTGTATATAAATTTCTTCAAAATGACTACCTGTTGAGTCTATGGGGATATTATTATCGAGGATATAAAAGGAATAGTTTGCAGAAAATTATATTGACTAAAGAATCAAGAGCCCCAGACTTTCAAGACTAAATCTGTTCCATTTCAAATGCCTACTTGCCGGCCAGGTGGCCGAGAGGGCTAGGGCGAAGACTTTCTAGTTCTCGAGTCCACCTGATCGTGGGTCCGTATCCCGCCGTGGGCATGGATGTTTGTGTTTGTCTCGGGCTACGCACAGATATAATTTGTATAAAGGGCGCCAAATGACCTTGGTAGTCGACGACAAAATTCTAATAAACCAACCAACCAAATGCCTATTTTTATCAGGATACTTTCGCATATCATTTATCATACGAATATTTTTGCCTTTGTAAAATGAATACAGGCAAGCTAACTTCTAACGTCATCTGACAATGCCTACTGAAAGAAAGAAAAACTTCCTTTTCTATGCGTCAAGATTCCAAGAATTTATATCTGGAAATCTCGCTTCGGAACAAATCTTGCAAAAATTATCGACCTGATTATTTCGGATTATAAGAATTTTTACACACTGCCTACGTAAATGAAATAAATTATTTTAGAATAAATTACACCAAGTTTTTCTATATAATAAACTATTATAAGTCGTCTATGAGGAATAATCAATCGGATCAGCGTTGCCATAATATACGTTCTCTGTTTAAACATAATGTAAAACTTTATTAAGCATCCTGTAGTTCTTAAAATTCTTTTCTTTATATGATATTTTATATATTCTTTATGATATATTATATATTGATTGCTTATTATTGCAGTGATTGTTATTCCCTTATTTGCAAGTCAAAGATCCTAGAGATGCCTTATTGGATATGTCATTGCTGTGAATGGACGAATTAACGAATCAGTTGCATGTCGTTAATGAAGGCAAATCTGACAATGCCTCCTTTGAATTATAAAGAGCGAAATCAAATAAATTTTCTATTCTTGACAGTCTGAACATTTTAGCACCACACATAACTTACTTATCAGTCACCATCAATCAAAATTATGACTCGGTAATTAAATGACCATCATATTTTGAGATGCATGTTTTGAATTAAATCAATCATTATTATTATTAAAAGAGTTATAAATTTTGCAATATATCTAGAAGCAAATTATATGTAATTTCCCTCCCTTTTTAAAATAAATTCATAACAATTTATGACGACTGAACTGGGCAACAAAATAATCGTTTGTTTCTCAGAAGTGAAAATATATCACGGATTTTGAGAATTCTTTAAATTTACTTTAATTTTTTACAATTTATTGCGTTTATTTATAATACACATGTTATGCGCAAATTGTGAAATTGCACAATTCACGAAATGCGCAACTTTTTACTCATTTCATGAATTGTGCAGAATTTTATACAATTTATGAAATGTGCACTACGATTTCTGCCCATTTCATGAAATGTGCAGCTACAGATAACCTATGAAGGTTCATTCTTACTGTTACAGGGAAGCTCATCTTTCTTATCGATACGCAGGTGATAAAAAGCCGTATAAATATTAAAAATTATCAAACAATAAGGAGAGAACCGTTTCACATGAATATCTGTGAAAATTTACTTGACATTTCTAACACAAACACACAGAGGCATGAGAGTATACCATCGCCGTCTACGATTCGATCAAACGCCCCCCCCCCCCCCTCGTGATTTTTCTAAAATAAATAATAATTAACGTTTTTCAATTGATAAAGCTTATATATAAAATTTATTTTTTATAA
>JAHWFO010015425.1:4374056-4391256 GCA_023313115.1 Rhysida immarginata | reverse complement strand
CCCCGCTCGTGATTTTTCTAAAATAAAAAATAATTAACGTTTTTCAATTGATAAAGCTTATATATATATAATTTATTTTTTATAACTTAACAACAAAACAGTGGCACAAATGAATAATTTTAAAAGTTTTATTTTTCTTAAAATAAGTGTTAAATGACCAAATATTTCGCAAATTTACAAGTTTAAAATTCAGTATTCTAAACTGCAAAGAAATATCAAAAATAAATTCTTCTTTTAAAATATCTATATGTTATCTATTAAATACTTCTAAAATATCTATAACAGATAACATATAGATACATTTTGTTTCAACCTGGCTCAAAAAATCTTCTTCAGATCGAACATCACACAATATAAACTGATACCTCTCGTCATTGTATCTGCTAGGTCACGAAATTTTTTCCGCAAAATACTGTTAACTTTTGGAACCGATTTCCTGAGCAGCAAGATTTAGCATAAAGGAGTGTAAATGTTCGGGCTGTAGCAATCAGAAGTTACATGCTAGACTTTTAATTTCTCAGTACTTAATGCACCGCCAAATGAAGTGTCAAATTAACTTACATTTTATTTTCTTATCCCAATGGGATGAAGACTTGGAAAAGTATTTAATAATAATATTTTAATGAATAAAAGATTAAAATATAATACAAATAAAATGTGTAATTAAAATTTTAATTATAATATTTAGTATAAAAAGTCAATTTTGATATTTCTTTAAAAATTTAGAATACTGAAATTTAAATCTGCAATTTTGAGAACTGACAACAAGCCTAAGGCGTCAATGAAAAGGCACAGAGTGAGCGAATTATTTCTTCATATATTTTCACTGTAAACCGTAAAATAAGGGGAATGTATCAGTTAGTGAGAAGGAGGTCTGGGGGCGTAATCCCCATTTTTGAAAAACTTAATTACATTGCTAATATTGTACAATGCAGAAATGAGTAGAAACAGCTGTGCACATTTCATAATTTCTGTAAAAATTAATTTTAATTCAGAGACTTTTATTACATAAAAAATATCATCTCATTTATAAAATTTTTCTATTTTTCCAATATCAATTAACTTGATAATAAAATATTCTGTTCTATTTGTTATTAAACAATTTTTTTATATCACAGGTAAAAGTTTTAAAAAACGTTTTGAATATCCTTAATGTTTTGCACACGATTTGTTTGCATGACATGAAGAGTTATAAAGAACTTGATTTTTAAAACAACTACATTTTTTACTTTCTTATACGTAGTATAAGGATGTATTGTAATCACGAAAAATTTCGATCTCGAGATTTTCACTGATCTTCACGTATTCAGGTACCTAGATTACGAAAAAGTGATTTTTGGAAAATGTCTGTCTGTCTGACTGTCTCTGTGTGTCGGTGTGTCTTTCAGTCTGTGCGTATGTCCACGATAGCGTCCAAACGGCTAAAGCTATCTAGACCAAACTTTAAACTTGGGAGGTCTGATTAGTTTTCCAGTGGAATCGGTGAACCGGAAGTATCAGTTTACTCTAGCGCCAAAATATAAATTTTAAAATATCTCGTTAACCATTGCGTTTGTAAAAATTTTGAAGTGATTGAAAAGTGTTACGTTTACAATTTTAAATAACTTTCCTTAACAAAATTTTTCAAAATTCCAACCGGAAGTACCAGTTCTACTCTTGTCAAAATCCAGCTTTTTGCTAATATAGCCGAAAGAAGACGGAATAGGAAAATTTGTAAAGTATACAAAAATATTTAGCAGCTTATTTTAAACAACTTTTGTTAATGAAATTTTTCAAATTTCCACCCGGAAGTACCAGTTTTACTCTTAGCAAAATCCAGTTTTTTGCTAACATAGGCGAAAGAAGATGGTATAGGATAATTTGGAATCTCTACCAAAGTGTTCAGAAGCTAATTTGAAGTAACTTTTAATCACAAACTTTTTCAAAATTTCTATCGGAAGTAGCCATTTTAGACAGTTGTTTAATTTTTTTCAGTATTTGGACCAGGACATTTACGTATAAGAAAGTCGTGTAGGCTACAACGTGTCTTGCAGGAGCATGGCTTGAAACCCTGGCGCTCACTGTAACTTACATCAGTGAGAAATTAACCGTACAAAAATTCAGGTTTCTGTCGTATTAACCATTGCATATTAATCCGCTTTCTTGGAAGATGGCATGACTAGCAAATAGGCCACTCAGTCACATATTAGGGCGAGTCACTTAAAAATGAGCCAAGTCACGCTACGCCGCAATGGTTTCGTCTTGTAACGTTAGCGCTTGTTTGCATAGTAATGCCATATCGCCTATGTCGAAGTCCTGTGCGGTCGCGAGGTTAAGTGCTCATGAATTGAACACGCATGTATGGCGATGGACGTTCCAAAATTTAACTATTTAAGGTGTTTCACAGCATGACATTCACCGTCGTATAGAAGCTGTTTATGGCGAGAACGGATGTCATTGGCTACGGAAAATGAAGAAGGAAACGTTTTGTAGAAGGCAGGGACAGTTGTTATGATTTCCTAAGACATGGCTGAAGTCACCTAACAATCACACAAGGTTTTTGAGTTGATCAAGCAAGAGCGTCGCATAAGCATTAGCATCCATTATTCACGCCATTGGTTAAGACCATCTTGAATATCGTCACCCGTATGCCAGTTGATTCCAAAGCTTCTCAATGAAATAATGAAAACACAGACTCGTTTGTGCGTCGATTCATTTGCAGCGAATATAAAAGAAAGAGAGAGAGAGAGAGAGAGAGAGAGAGAGAGAGAGAGAGAGAGAGAGATAACTTTCTGACTAGAATCGTCACCGACTAGGGTCAAAGCAGACTGCATTTTAGGGACGTTAAGAAGCAGTTGCCCAGAGAATTTTATGAAAAGTATACGTGGACTTGTTGGTTTGTTTGTCTAAATTAGTGATTCCCAACTTTTTGACTCACGGAGCCCTTTTTTAGAATCAGGTTGCCAAAGAAATTACTCATGAGGTCAAAGAAATTACTCGGACATCCAATTCCAGGAAGGACCAAATCACTCGGTCAGAGTATGAGCGAGAGGTCACAATAATTTTATTTATTTTATTAATTATTGATTATAATTTTTTATTTATTTCAATATTTTTTTTATTTTCTTGGAGCGGCCAGGGAGCACACGTTAAGAAACGCTAGTATAAATGTTTAACTGCTGGTGGAAAATTTTTTTGGAATAAATCCATTCATATTCTATAAAATGGTGTTGGCTCATTTTCATTTGACTCGCCCTCATATACGCTACTTGATAATGCATAATCTTTAAAGATATTCTAAAGATTAATAACTATGGGCGATAAAAACCTCTGAGATTATTTTTGAAATCAGCGAAAGGAACACATATAGAAAACTAGCTCAGTTGTCGTGCGATAACATCTCTGATTATAAATGTTTTTATTGGTTTATTTATAGATATATTGATATTTTATATTTTTCTTTTTTTAAATTTTATGAAAGCGCAAAATATCCAGAAATATTTGCCTCATAAGATTTAAAATCTTTCGATATTTTATGATCAAACCTTAGAGATAATAAATTTAAGTTATCTTGATCATAAGTTTACTAGAATGTTGATTTTCCAATAATCTTTCTCAATAATATAAGGTCTCAGGTTAAAGGAAAGCGCAAATTTTTCTAATTTCCCGCAAAATTGACAAACTTCACGATGGAATTTTCCAATTAATGATTAATTGCTTTCCAACAGGAACCAATTTCTCGCTTATTATCGAAAGCCAGAGGCACTTTCTTTGAATAGTGAAATAAAGCTTTATTTGCACATTGAATAAAGTCAAATTTGAGTAAATTCAGGGAATTGAACCTAGTTATTCATGACTACTCAGAATAGAATAGTCTAAATAATATAAGGATTTTGTATATGAGACCTTTTATTACAGCGTCATACAAAGTAAATTTCCAAAAAAATTATTAAATACGAGTTTAACGAACTTACAAACATGTTAAACAAATATGGAAGAAACGGAAGGGAAACTTCCGCGACTAGGATTGGAACCACGGACGCACGTTTCACTCCATTTTAAATTTATTATTTTCTTACGGTAAACATATTCATTTAAAAGTCTATTTGGTTACTGATTAAGAAATATTCGTGGAAAACAGAATACGGTAAACAGATTAAGAAATATTTGTGGAAATAATTATATTAGTGTTTTGAATGATTTAGTAGAAAGTCACTTTACTAAATTGAGGGTTTGAAAAAAAAAGCTTTGGGTTTTATAATATTTACTTTTATTACTAGGGTCTTTGGCTTTTAATAAATATGACGAAAGAATTCATCATTAGGTTATAAAAAGTATTCGGATAATGTTTTAAGAGAAATGAATCCATTACCTCAATTAGTAATTTCCTCGGTATTTCACACTTTCAAGTCACACTATTCAGTGCTTGCAGATAGTCATGTACTTAGCCTCCAGATACATTTTTTACTTCAGTAGCAGGTAAGAAGCTGCAGAGGAAAAATGGATTTCTTAGAGGACTCTTTCTATTTGTACGATTTTTCTAGCATGATTTTCTGTGGTTTGTACCGTTCTACTTCAGTCTCTTCAGAGCAACACTTTAAGTCAATTTTGGTACTTCCATTTTAGCACCAGTGCTCTGTAAAAAAGCGTTACGCAAATAGTATCTTATGACTATTTCATAACATCTCACAAGGGGACCGCACGGACATGTAATCACAGTTGAAATTTTAGGAGGTCAGTCTACAACATTAATATATCTTCTGTGTAAAAGGATTTGACTCAATGACCTTTCGTTTCGGAGAAAAAGAATAAAATAATTTACGTTTATTATTGTAGTGCCAGGTAAGCCAAGCAAAATTTTTTTCAATACTGTACAATATTGTCAATATTGAAAAATTTTGTACATTATTTTCACGGATGGTCACTGAGGATCCGTGATTTGGCGGTGACTATTGCGCATAGACCGATGATAGTGCGAATAGATCATTATAGTTTTTTTTTTTTATTTCACACGCCATGGCACTGACCGCCCGTGAAATTATTGTACAACGCATTTTGTATTTTTTTTTACTTGTGACGTTGCTTATGTGTGTTAATGTTATACAAAGTGCAAACAAATAATAATGGCGAAAAACACAAAAAAATGGAAAAATAATGGGAAAAAAATGAAAAAAATTTCAATACTATAAGAATCGAACCTGGGACAGTAAATTCACAGAATCTGTTATTAACGAATGCGCTACCGGTGTTAAGTTGTATACCTTTCTTCCCATTTGGCTTATCTGGCACTACAATAATGAACGTAAAATACAGGGTCTTTATAATTAAAGTTCCGTTTTGACATGGCTATAAAAAAAACCTACTGGACCAAAAGCAATAATACTTGGTAATATTATACAAGAGGGCATGGGAAGTTCATACCCACCAAAAAAAAAAATTAGTTCAAAAGGTCACCACCAGCATGGAATGGCGCTCTATGCAATATTCGTATACGAAATTAGACACGAAGACACAGGTTAACAAGTCTTTAATCATTACTTCCACCATTTACTGAAAGAATTTTAGTAATGATTAAAGACTTGTTAACCTGTGTCTTCGTGTCTAATTTCGTATACGAATATTGCATAAAGCGCCATTCCATGCTGGTGGTGACCTTTTGAACTAATTTTTTTTTTTGGTGGGTATGAACTTCCCATGCCCTCTTGTATTATATTACCAAGTGTTATAGCTTTTGGTCCAGTAGTTTTTTTTTATGGCCATGTCAAAATGGAAATTTAATTATAAAGACCCTGTATATTATTTTCTCCGAAACGAAAGGCCATTGAGTCAAATTCTTTTACACAGAAGGTATATTAATGTTGTAGACTGACCTAAAATTTCACCTAATACGTGATTACATGTCCGTGCGGTCCCCTTGTCGGCTGTGTATACTGTGTATTAACCTCCCCACTGACAACATCTTCCCGAGCATCCGTTCTTTGCATTTATGACAATATATTAGCATATATTTGCTAATATAGCGTAAGTTGATTTAATGTTTCCTGTTATTAAATTTACTTTAATATAAATTTAATTTAATAAAATAAAACAAAATTTTTTTCAAACCTCAACAGATTCAAGAAACCAAAAAAAAAAAACTGAAGCACTAATAAAAAAAAACTGCATAAAGTCATAATTTTTTTTTGATCACGAAAAATTTAATAACATGAAAAACTAACAAAGATAGAAAAATTAACCTGAGTACATTCGAAAGAACATTAAACAAAGAACATTAAAACTATTTGCAATCCACATTCAGGATTGTGCTTTTTCTTCTCTTCCATTGGTCCGTAATACTTTTTTAAAATTGTATCAAAGGAGAGATATTAATCTTAGAAGCCTTTGGAAATATTCAAGATAATGCAGTCTTGAAAAATTGTTTTCCCTTTGGTTTTACTTTTTCCCAACTTTTCAAGGAAACTCCATGTAAATAGTTTAGGAATAAAAAAGATTATTATTAGTAGTAGTAGTAAATGGATTATTACTTCATGTATGTATATCAAAACTTCAATAATAATTTAACGTAAAAGACAATACGTTGGGGACTATTTTCTATAATACAAGCCTTTCACCTTCTAATATAAAATTATTTGAGATCTTTTGCAGACATGAGAGGGTCACATTTTATAATCTTATAATAAGTTTTTTTGTCATACTTTTTTATGACAGAGCATTTAAACACAGTGAGTCATCTATCGTCATTTGCGGATTTCAGTGCTCGTTGATAGAAGTGTTTCTCCGTTCGGTGAACTTTTGATACTACGCCATCTGCCGTATCGATTTCACCCAATATTTCCCTTGATTTTCTCCCTTGAAATATTAACTTTTCCAATAGAACAATTCTTAAGAACATAGCTACCGAGAAATAGCCCATAACAAGCAAACTATAGAGGCGTATTAATTACATAGTTTAGACATTAGGTTTTTCCGGGTGAATTAACTCACCAGCGAAGGATTAAAATCAAACAAACCGAAACCGTTTATTTGCTTTAATAGAAATCGATATTAATTTGTTAAATTAATTCAGAAGCGCGGTAGGGAAGGAGAGGGTTGTTGCGGGATCTTCAATTTATTCGTCCGGAAACTTCCGGGTTCCATCATTTGCCGACAGGACATAGAATGAAATCGATGCTGTTTGAATAAGACTTTCGTCTTTGCCTTAGTCAAATAATTGAAAAGCCTCTGTTGAGTAAATATTTTTATTGCAGCGTCGGGATAAACTTCAGGAGATTTTTTTATGTTAATAAGCATCGATAAAATTAAGAAACTCAAGAAAATAATAAAAACAAACAATATGTTGTTTCTGTGTGGAATAAAAACAATGCGAACATAAATAATTCAAAGTCTTTAAAGTTTACCGATATCGTAAAACAGTTCAACTGACAACTATCATCGATACATCACAAAGCCATGCATTATAGACTATTGATTGATATTAAAAATTGTTCGCAGTAATTAAAGATGATCAGCTTTTGATGAAGATGGATTTACATAATTTGCGAAAGCATACGAAATTATAAAATAATTTTGCTTATACCATTGCGGAATCCGTCGCATTCAGAACTGGGCTTGACGGATTAACTGCAGGGTGTTTGTAATTAAACTGACAATAGATGTACTTATAACCATTCTGTTACCTCAGCGCGCTTTACTAGGAAGGAAATGTTTTACTTCAGTTTCGTCTTTGTTAGTCGTTTGTTTGTCCTTTGTAACTCTTTCTTTACGCTGCACAGCGCCATCTTTTCCTTTTGCGTTTATTTAATGAATGGGGAGTGCATCATCTGCATTATGTGTTCTTCGAATTTCGTATCATTTGCGTCAGTAGAACACTCTCCATGTCTTTCTGAATTGGGAAAGTTTAATTTCGATAACCGTGTAAATATGCCATTAGGCGTCCTTGTCCTCAGAAGAAATTTAATTAGGCTATCACAGTCAAAGATTTGAATGGCATGAACTTGGTCTGGTTGTAAACAATGATCCCGCAATGGGTCACTTTTGGGATACGCAAATACTTTTGGGAAAGTATGTTCGCGATCGTTCTCGACCGATCGCGACTTATTAGACAGTCCCTAGATGTACATGCGCTTCAATGACGAAGCCCTAATAAGTGTTGTTTAAGATTTCATATATGACTGTAATAGATTATAAATCAGGAAAAATCAGATGAAAGAAGTCATGTTCGAGTTCGATCTCCGACACATGAGACGAACGAAAGACGCTAATCCCTGAACTCATTTCGCGGGGGTTTCTTCACTTTTGTTATTTACAGTACAGTATCGGTAATCCGAACCACCAGTGATCCGTACCTTTTACAATCCGTTCTGTCCCTGTAGAGTCTCACCTACAGTATTTTTTTTATTCTCTCGAGTTTCATAATGAGCTCAACAACAAGAAAAAAGTTCAAAAACCCAAGAAACTTTCAATTTTGATTTTGCCGTGAAGTCAATCCTGTTGGGTTTAAGTGGTGGCAATCAGTATTACAAATAAAAGTCATGAAAATTGCTACATTATTTACCACCATTCAAACATGTACAATATTTTTGCAACAAAGAAACCGAACCAAAAATAGTCATATTGTATGCTAACAAATAAGTTTATTAAGCCGAACGCGTTTCGGTATTTCACCATAATCAGAGGCACGTATTACTATAATTGGTTCATTTTCTTCCCTTGTTATTATCTGCCGTGATACCTGACTTTTAATGAATATCAGTAATTTTATTTGATTCAATTAGCATTGCAACAAATACTAAAAAAAAACACATCACACTAACTATAGAGAAAAGGCTTGAAATTTTGGAACGTTTAGATAAAGGAGAAGTTGCTACAAAACTGACGATAGAATTCAACGTTGGAAAATCTACTGTGACTGATTTGTACGCAACTGTTGTTTTAATGTTTGTACAGTACAGTATGCAGACCCGCTAATCCGAACTGCTTGCTACTCTTAACACCCTCTTGCTTCAATTAGTTCGGATTATCGCGACCTTACTGTATTTTTAAACAGATTTCCACTGCAATAGACTTAAATAAACGTGACGGTGACACTTCCGCCATACATCACAGGTTAAGGTCAGGTGAACTAATGCCAGATAGCATGGCAATATCACGGCAATTCAGCGGTGAGACATATGTTCATTCAGTTAACACCGGATGTTTATTCACTTAAAGTTAATATGCATTGTAGTAAAATTTGCTTATAAAATTCTTTAAGCATAAATTATCACAGCTTATGCACAAGTTTAATTTTCTTGATGAAATCAATTGTATGCTTAAAGATATTTCGAAGATATACATCTTTTTTCACGTCTACTAAAATGTTTCTAATATATCCACAATTTCAAGGTGACGATATTCTGGCTAATGATTATGATAGTTAAACACCAAGGAATATTTCACCATCATAAAAGCAAATCCACTAGCCTAAACTGAACTTATGAACTTGTTAATTTATTTATGTTTGTTTTTTATCATATATGATCGAGATTAAAATTACATAGAATAATATAAGAGCTTCTTTATAAATTCCTATATTAGAGGATATAATATTAAAATCACTTACGGCCAGAATTTCAGTATCATAAATTACTTTAAGATTTTTATTAATCATTGAAGTTACCATATCCAAAGTTAATTTCCGTTACAAAATAAGTTAGAAGATTGTTTTTTTATTCAAGATATCCAGAGATTGACAAAGGCAATCGAAAAAATTTTCACGCATGAATCTCTCTTGCCAATGAATAGCAGTCTAAAAAGTGAAAAATGATATGTTTATGTATGGAATGTTCTTCTCAAGAACCCTTGACAAGCACATTCGAAGACCTTATTCTTCTCCCACTCCCCTTTACCCAAAATCGAAATAGAAATCTTTAGCTCTATTGGAATTCGTCTTCCCTTCAGAATTATTGATCTCGAAGTCAGCGTATTTTCTCCCTTTTTCGCCCTTTTGATCCACAGACTCTACCCTTGAAATCATCTTATGTCGCTCTTCTTCTTCTTCCTCCAGTTTGACGTCCGTGTCTTTACTCGCCTTCTTTCTAAGTATAACTTTTCGATTTTATTTCTAATAATAATGCTTTGACATTGATACTGGACCTTTTAAGCTCCACGCTGGGAATCTGTGGTAACAAAATCCTTGACCTTCTACAAGAACGATCCCAGAGTGTCCGGTGTTGCTCTTTCTTAAGTGCTTCAAATTGACAACGGAAGCTAATAATCCTGTTAACGTTGCCTTTTGAACAGTTTATGAGCTGTATGTTACGGATACGAAAGATACGATCGTAAAGGAGGAATTAACAGATAATTGTTTTTGTTTTTCTTTTTCTGTCTAGATACAACAACGAAACAGTAAATTTTCGGAACGAAGAATCTCAAACGAAGCTATTTTATTAAAGAATAGCTGATTTTTGCCTTTGGATTTGTATTTATACGCCATACGTCAGATGCTTAAATTATAAATGAAAATAGGAAAGGAAGTTCCTATTTGAGCCTTGGCTGGAGAATTATAATTTCTGCTTTTATTAATAGGCTAATTTAAATTATTCTTTTGACGTTATTAGATATTTTTAAACTGTAAATATCATTGAATTAGCTACATTTACACAAATTTCAATGAACCTGATACTCTAGATCAAATTTTTAAAAGCTATCAGAAATGGAAACAGAACTTTACATATACGTATTTATTTGTTTAAATTTTTCACAATTTAAAATGTACAGTGAAAATTACTGTCTTCTCTAAGGATAACTTACAGTAAACAAACAAATTAATGGCGTGGTTCTCAACTTCAAGTTAAAGCGTTCATTCTGCAATATCCACATAGGATATGAATTTGATAAATAAATGTTATGAAATTTTTGATGTGTACAGTTGAATCGGTCATTTAAAAAACCGCATAAATTACGTTTTTCTCAAATATACTTTTTTTTTTTTTTTGCTGCGAACGCTTCCTTAAAGTTGGACGCATATTCTGGGTAAATATCACGTAAGTCGGGTCATACCTTCCTCTTCAAATAATATCGTCTAATTGACGTTCATTGCTTAAAAAACATAAGTCATTGCTTAAACAACAGAACAAGTGTTTCAAAAGAATAAAAAAGAACATTTGTTCCTTCGGCATATATGAGTTTTCATTATGATTCAGATAAAAAAGGTACTATCATAGCCGAGGAATTTATTGATGGTTTCATTAAACATTCACTCATGTTAGTGAAAAAAATCTCAACTCCTGTATCACTTCCATCAGCTTATGATTTGAGAGTGCCAATTATAGTAAAAAATTAAATGATTTAAAGTGAGTTCAGGATAGCATTCTGGAAGAGCATATACCATTTTATTAAAGCATATTTAGCTGGCCAATTGCAAATGTTGATGAATCCAGATGAGAATGATGGGGAATATGTACCATAATGATAGTAAAACATGAAAATGTAATGTTGATAAGATAATATTTAGGTGTAATTTTCAATAATATTGATTAAAAATATGATTAATATGATTGTTATGTTCAAATTATACAGAGTGATTCAAAATTCAATGTACAAACTTTTAGGGGAGGTAGTATGGGTTCATCGTACCCCGTGCTCACATGCGAGTACTAACCAGCACGTGTTACGAAGTTGACTGCGTTACTCGGAAACTAGTTGTTGGAATTCGTTCAAATTTTAACGGTATACATAGTTTTATGCTTCCTATTATTCCCCCAAATTTCATTATTCTAGGTTTTATAAAGCCTGAGTTATTAACTTGTTGATTTTGGTGCAGGCCTGTAGCTAGAGGAGGGGGGGGGGTCGAGGGGGGTCGACGACCAACCCATTATGGAAAAAGGTCCGCCTCCCAAATATGGAAAAGGTCCGACTCAGTGAAATTTTTGAAAAAAGGTCCGGAATTTTTGAAAATCGACCTCCCCAAGATAACGTCCTGGCTACGGCCCTGTGGTGCCGGCATTTTTATTTCTGTTCATATCTCAGTTATCATTCAAATTCGGACCCATGTTCATATGAACGTTTTTGCTTAGAATAACCCATACTACCTCCCCTAGAAGTTTTTACAATTAATTCTGAATCACCTAAATACTATCTAATTCTGTTTCTTGCTAAACAACATAACTCAAGAACAGTTTTTCACGTTTTTTATATTATTATTATTATTATTATTATTATTATTATTCATAAATTATAAAGATTAATCGATATTTCAATCTTTTAAAGTTCAATCATTATATTCAGCCCAAAAAAATCCTTCAAAACTCGTTTACTTGTGAATGACAAAGTTTTTATTGATTCCTGAAAAATTCTAATTGTGTGACTTATGGAAGAAGTATTTATTTCTCACGACGTACATTAAAAGAAATAAAATCAATACTTAACATCCTCTTTAATTCCAGCAACAAATATGAGGCACGATGCTGATTTTCATATACATCACAAATAATAATAGTGAGATTTCTATATCATTCGCATAAAAAGAAGGTGTGGCAATTAAAGACCCTGACTAATTTAAATACTCACAAACGGGAAGCGGAAATGAAAATTCTGTTTAATATGATTCAAAGTAATCTCCACCAGATACAATACTCTTTTGAGCGCGTTTGTACAAGTTTGTAAAATAGCTTTCAAAGTCCTCTTGATTTCCGACGTCACATTTGTGTGTGTGGCTGAGAGTTATCGTGAAGAAGAGCCCAACTTCCTGTTTTTTGAAACTCTGGCCTCACTCTGCGAACTCTTTGCACTAGAAGACCCAAAATAGCTTCAAACAGTTCCTTATTCACGGTTTGGCCAGGGGAAACAAATTCATGATGAATGAGGCCTTTACTATCATAAAAAAGATCAATATTTTTTCCTCGACGATACTTATTCACATGCGTCGCTATAATGCGTGTCTGAATACGAATCCTTTACGCTACTAAACATGGAAATTTACGGCCACCCGCTATATGCATTACGTTGCAAATATTTGTGTGTTAGAATAATTTACCGACTCGAAACATAGGGATTATGACTGTTATCAAAGACTATTTCAAATTAGAAGACGTATTTGTGTTGGGTTGTTGTACACAATCTCCTGACCTAAACTCTATTGAACGTTTGTTGGAAGAATTGGAGAGTAGAGAACACATGTTAACAAATGTTCAACAAGCCGGGATGAATTAAAACAGATGTTTGACATTGTTAAAGATGCATAGAATCTTATTGAACTCAATGTATGTGAAAAAAACCTGTTTAGATATATACCGCTAGGTTAGAGAGAGGTTATTAAGCAAAAATGAGATTCCACAACTTATTAAGACAAAACATTTGAGATCGAAGTTTTGTGCATGCGATCAATTTTTGGTCAAAATCAGAGAGGAATGTAGGCTTTTGGATTTTTATTTTTTATTCTATTGCATATGAAAAAAAAAATTCATAGAGGTACACACAACAAATATTGCATGACTCATAAAGTTCAGATTTTTAAGGACAATGATTGCTTTAACTTGATTGAAGTTGAGCACCGGCTGCCATTAATTTTGACCGCATGAGTATCGTTGGTATCAATCATTTTTCTAGCACAAAAAGTAAGATTTTTCGCGGATTCTTATAAGAAATCTTTCTCCGTTGCAAATAGACTAGGTTAACTCAACTTTTGAAGTTTTATGATATAGATTTTATTTTTGTTAGGATATAGTTTTACTTAGTGTCACTTAAAAACTATAACAAGAAGAATATTTTAGGCTAGACTAAAAAAGTTCATTCACTTTAATCTCGTAGACTTCAGGGATGTTTACATATATTCAAAAGTTCATACAAAACTGTTAGAAATCAATGTTCTTTCCGTGTTCAGCAACAAGAGCTTGCAACTTTAGTGGTTTCCATTAGCATGTAAACGTTTCGGTTGTTCCGTTCTTTAATTGGAGTTCTTGTAAACATAATGTATCAATTGCACAATGAAGGTTTAACTTTATGTACCGAATTGTCTAAAAAAGCCTTTTAGCCTCATGTAGTTTGATTTTTTTACTCTTTTTTCCTATTCCCTTTGTTTTACGTGCGAGTCATTACAAGGGAGTTTGATGGCGGATCGTAAAATTTTAGTTATCACACTTTGCCCTTTTATGGATGACCGTTTTTCCACTTACTCTCTCGGAACACTAGGCATTCGATCGATTCTGTTTCGGTGTAAAAGCTTGTTTTTAACGTCTCATTTGCTTAATTTACGACTTAGACTTTTCGTACATAGCTGCTAAATGCTCACACTTTGCGAAGAGTGCGTTTAAATGATTAAAAAATAGAAGTCACAATATCTACATTTATCAAGCATTTAATCTTAATATTTTTATATGCTGATTTATGATTTTTCGTTATTATATTATTATTGCAAAATTTTTCAATTATAGCATTCAGTGTCTATATATTGGTTTATTGAGTAAATCGTATAGCATCCATTTTAGTCTCTCATTTTGACTTTGCGTTTGGCATATAAATTAATTCATATGACGTTTGTTATAATCTGAATGGAAATATGGGAGATTATTTTTATATGTAATTAATAAAAACTAACGAAAAACTGAAAATAATGCATATGTTTGCATAGGCGTAAAAATTAAAATATTGCGTAATAAACATTATTTTATTACTCACGGAATTAATTTTATTATTTTCCTTTCGCCAATTTCATGAGTAATAATTAATATTGCTGCAATAATAAAGGTTGAAAATAAATTTTTTAGGCGGTCTTATTAAGATTATTCATAACCCGTCCAAACAAAGTTATTAATGTGAAATATGTAATTTCACGTTTCCAGAAATGCATATAGAGTAAAGAGCGAACAAAAAAAACTTTTTTTTTCAATATGCAGTAAAAATTGAATGACTTTAATGAGTGTAGTTTAGTTAAAGCTCAACACCGAAAACTGTTCTATTTTGCATGTTCTATTTCTCAAGCTGAGAAATTGTTTATTTATTTAACTTAAATTATGCTTACTTACGTTTATAATGAAAATGGCCCTGTACATCTGTTTTTCTTTCTAGCTGGCTCGATTCATTTATGAATCAACTTTATAAAGATCTGGGTCAAAAGTTATGGAGGCCAAATGTGCCAATTTGCTGTCATTTGACAATGCAGCCTAGGCGAAGGAATTTGACAGGGAGAACGTGGAAAAACTAGAGATTGTACCAAATTAGAAATTTTATTCGCTATTTTAGAGTTTTTCTCTTTAACAACCATCACATTGGAGAACGTGTCTTTTCTGTAATCTTCGAATTTACGCTCTGTTGGAGGCCATAGAATCTGCGTCTCGGATCTTTTCTATTTTTTTCCTCACTTTGCTGAATCTCCCTATTAAAAGTATTCAATAAATCCAGAAACTGATTAAAGCTTTTCTTGCTTGTTGAAGCGAAAACTACAAGCTTTATACAATTAGGATGTCTCTTTTAAGAAGAAAGTATAGCTCTTTTTTTGTAACCAAACCATTTACAGTGCAAGCAGTTCCTCTTAATTTTTGGCATACATGTCTGCTGTAGAAGAAAAATAAGAGCAAGGGTATATGCCTGAAGAAGAGAAAATATGAAAATTACATGTAGTAAATTGACATCCTAGGTGTAAAGACAGAAATTAAGTGACATTAAAATATAAAAACTTTGTCCGAAAAAAATATGTTATAAAAACTTTGTCCGAACTACTAACTTAATAGTTTTCATATATTTTTGTTATTATTTCTCAATTCAAAAATAGTAATTTTAACTTTAAAGGATGTTGAACTAAAAACATACTTTTGAAATTTTTTTTGTTTTTTTATCAAATTTAACAAATATTGAGTTTTCTGAACTCATAAGAGAAAAGGTATATGACTAGGTTGCCTCGGTTTTATATAGTTTTTGTTGAAATAGGAATTTGTTTTAATAAAGACATTAACATTTAAAGTAAAGATATCTTTAAAAGGCTCATATCACTTTTAGACATCTTCACTTCAAAAGTACTTAGCTTATTTGGTTTATAAAAATTCTGCATTTCAATATACTAATCTACAGTACATTAAAGTAAACAAAACCAAATTCTTAATCATGATAGTATGAAATTATTTTTTAAAATTTTAACCAGATGATTCTCACATATAATTTATTTTCCTTATATTTCAATGTGCGAAATTATTTCCATTGATGTTGTTTAGCCTGCACCTTAGATATACATAGTCTTACTCAAAATTTCCGATAATTTTCTTGTAAAAAGCAGAAAACGAGGTGAGTAGTTTCCACTCTCACCTTCAAAGTAGTGACCTCCGGTGACCAAGTCCAAACTACGCGGGAACGATGCAGGCATGCGTAGCTGGGTGCCGACGGCCTGCAGGCACGTTTTCTCCCGATCCGGACGAACTTCGATTTTCGTTTAGGTTGCCTCGCTCCATCTATGTACACAGTTTCAGTCTTCTACTGCAACATCGATATGCAACGATCCCAGCGATTTTTCCCATTTTTCAAGCACTCCTGGAATTCCGAAGGCTGTAGGGTGTGCAAGACCAGTTGCGATTCCACTTGGGTATCTTCAACGTAGTCAACACGTCGCCCTTTCATTTTAGAGAAGAGGTAGAAGTCGGAGAGTACGGAGGGTTGCCATGTTGTTGTGTTTTGCCAGGAATTTCTTCACAAGGAGCGAAGTGTGTGCTGGCGCGTTGTCATGGTGGAGCAACCAGTCTTTGTTCTTCCACAACATGGGCCGTTTGCGCGAAATTTTCCCTGTCTCTTTAAAACTTCGATTTGACTAATTTGGAAATTCGCAGAATCAACAAGAACACATTGCAACACAAACAGCAATAACTCACAAAGAAATGCGCCTACGATTACGATATTTGGCAGAGCAGCAGCTGAAAGGTGCTCCAAGAGGCATCTAGCGACAGCATCTCGTACTGTTTTCGGTTTGGACGAAATGTTTCAAATTCTCGGATATTTTGGGAAGCACCTTGTATAATAATGTCATAGTCAAACGGAATCGATCGGGGATCGGATGATGTGTGAATATTTTTCCAATGAGAGTTCATCCGCTAATTACTATAGCAGCCGCCATGTAAGTTGAACGACAGGATGACGTCATTTCTAACGCCAGCCAATAGACGTTAACGGGAAGTAAATCGCTTAGTTATTCCATGAAAGCACCCGCTTTCGTTTTCGAAACATTGTTTTCGTATTTATATTTAGCTTCCATTTTCGTTTT
>JAHWFO010015425.1:4345518-4374046 GCA_023313115.1 Rhysida immarginata | reverse complement strand
TTCGAAACATTGTTTTCGTATTTATATTTAGCTTCCATTTTCGTTTTTTTTATTAAAATAGATAAATGAAATTAATAAATGAAATTAATAAATTAATAAATTAAAAAAATGACGCAGAATATCGATTCGAAGGCAATTTGTTTTAAATTATGACTTTTAATAGGCTTTCCACGTTTCAACGATATCTCCGCCTTTACTATAGTAGAGCAAGTGCATCATGGGTAAAACTCAGACAAAGCAAATTGATGAGAAGCTTACTGCGCATGTCAAAAAGATCGTTCAACTTACGTGGCGGCTGCTATAATATAAATAACAAATATTGACGTTCTTCTAATAGCTTGATATAACAAATAGTGAAATATTAATTCATCAATTCGATGGTACTTGCAAAGTGCCTGGGCAGAGTGCGGCCTAGAGTTTTTCATCGGCAGCCTCTCTAATGGAATAAAGCGAGCAAGATCTTATTTCTCAAAAATTATCAGTTATACAAACGGCAGGATAATTTTACCTCAGACATTTGCATATATTGAGGTCGCCAATCTACACGAATATCAAATGTTTTTAAAAAATTACAGATTAGCTCTGGAAAATGCTGTTTTTATAACACCGAGTTATATAAATGTGATTAGAAAAATATCTATATATGTTTTAATTTTTTAAAAATTAAAACTAATATAAATTTACCAGAAGGTTTATTTATAGACAGTATAAACTCGAGATGACACCGAAGTATTAATGGTTGAATTATCTGTTTTTGAAAAAAAATCGTTTTCCTATGAAAATGAACTCTTTAGGATTTTGCCCATCAAGCAGACAGAATGAAGGTGTTCACGTTATTATGGGATATTTCAAGTAGGAAGCAATATTAATAGTCGAAGGGCGTGTTTGTATCCACAAGTGACAAAGGGGTTCCGAGGCTAATGAAAACATCCAATCAAGTACAAAATTAATGTGGCAATTTCTTTGACATCAATAAATGACCTTGTTTTTGGTGAGATAGATCGCCGATCATTTGTCTTTATTACTTTGGAAGTAACGTTGCCAGTGACACATGGCTAGGTCATCACTGGCCTCCATTGATAACATCTCAAGTCCAAAGCAACTGCTGGTCATGCCGAGAGAAAGGAAGAGAAGACGGGAAGTCTCTTTCTTAAGGGTTCAACCGTTTTCGAAAAAGAAAAAAAAATAAACAGTGAACTCGTATATTCTAGGGTCAATGAACTTTGAACGTTCTAAGAATACTCTGTATAGGGGAAAACATCTTCGCATTGAATGATGGGTACAGCTGCCATTTTTTGAGGGCAAAGGAAGGCAATCCTATACTGCTACTCATCGACTTGTTATTGTATAACGATGGTAACGAGTTGTTGCGTGTTTGGATGTATTGTATAACAATGGGAGAAGTTCAGAGCTATGGCAGCCATGGGTCTCGATGCCCTCAAAAGATGGCGGATATTCAATGTTTATGTTTTGATATTTCTCCCTATAAAGGAATTTCTTCTTTGAAAATGAACTTTGAACGTTCACGATATAGAAATTTGAAGTTGCAAGAAAACGTAAAACATATTCAGAATTATTTGAAATTGAAGGTAACATGCTCGAATTTTACATTGTGAACAAATTTTTGATCTTTGAGAATGAACGTTAATTGAATATGTGTTTTTAATTAAATGCTAGCACTAGAATATGAAGATGAATTTTATATTCAAACTATCAGGTAAGAAATGACTGAGCTAAGCAGCACAAAGATAACATGAAGTAAGCTATTGATATCAAGTGTTAACATAACGAAGGAATGGCATAAAAGACTGAAAAAGCACTTGAAAATATTTTATTCTCATTACCTTTCCTTCATCTAATTTTAATGAAAAAAGAATTCGAAAAGAAATTAGGAAAAGATTTAATCTCTTCTTTCTGTCTACCTACAATGTAGCATTATCCATTGTCATTTTTCCAACCGCGGTTTGTGAATATTTTAGTTTAATCTTTTCGAAAATTAATTTTAAATCCTTTAATTTTACCATACCAATTCAAGCTAATTAAAAAAAAAAGAAAAAAAAACTTCATCATTAACATCATCATCACTGCACCCCCATAGCCCCTATTAACTGACGAGGCTAATTTGGGATCCTCTTTATTGCCGTAATTAAACGAATGAGAGCCGTATTGTGTTCTTAAAATTTTTTGAGGAAATGTACATACTTCTATCTTTCAATCAAGTTCATGAAAAACCTTTCCCTCTATCCGAAAATATGGTATACATTTCAACCTCATTTTTGTATTGAAAATGCATAAATTTCACATTTTCGGACCGATGGAGTATAAAATATTTATTATTGTGAATATTATTCTGTTGCTTTTCAACACAAGTGGGCATTATTTTAGGAATGGATTCCCCATACGCGGACAACAAAAAAAAAAAAAAAGTTTATTACACCATGGGTCCTGTACTTTTATGACCTTCAAAACAATGATGGTTTGGTTTGTTTGGTATTAACGTCCTTTTCAACTGCCATGGTCATTTAGGACGGCTTTATAGGGGCCGCAAATTTTGCCTCGGAAGGGTTCTTTAACGTGCAGCCGGCAAAAGACTACACGGGCCCAACGGCTTTACTTCCCTTCTGAAGGAAGTGCGTGATCTCAGGATTTTCCCCCTGAAAAAATCCTCGTCGTTCTCGGCCGGGGTCGAACCCGCGTCCTCGGGCATCAGAGGCGAACACGCAACCCCTGAGCCAGCGAGGCCGATTCAAAACAATGATATTCACCGGAATATTTACCTACATATTTCTTTTCTCGTTGGAAACTCAACCGAATTCCGAAAGCATTTGCGTTTCAAAAGATTTAAATATACGTAAGACTTACACGAATGTGAAACCGAATGACCATCAAAACATGATTTTTCCCGCAACTTATTCTTTCATCCTGCAGATGGTTGTAGGTGGATATCTATGCTACATGCACTCAAATCAGGAGCTAGCAGATGTACACTTCATGCACGGTAAAGTTGACTATATTGTCGTAAAGGCTTGTCGTTTTGACCAGAAATACCCACAACGAAGATGTCCAGAAGATATTTGAACGTATCCATCGTACGTGAGAAGTTTGCACATCACATTTTCGAAAGGGTACGATCAAGATCTACAACTACAAATGTTCGGATAGGAGTGGATTTAAATATCTTCCGATCTAGATATTTAGTTGTGGGCATTTCTGATAAAAACGACGAGCCTGCACAGCATTGCCATCCTCCGTACTACAGGTGAAGTGCTCATATTGTCACGTGTCAATGTGATCGAGAAAGGATCGGTAGGCATGGGTAGGTAACAAATAAATAAATTTATTCAAAGAGAAAAATAAAGTTGACGCAGTGGAATAATGCTTCTTAAATAAACAACGCTGAAGCAAACTGAAAAATGATAATTCAAGCAAAGTCAAAGCTTTTTTGCACGTCGCACAACTTCTTGGTGGACGTGATAACCACCGCTGACGTCGTCGCCGTAAAATTGGATAACAGAGAGAGCGAGGATACAAATCGCAAACGTCGCTAGGAGAACTCTCCGAATGTGGCGTTTTTCGATGTTCGCCCACAAGGTCGCGTTTTCGGTGAAGTTCCACAGATTAATAAAAGATCAGTCAGTCTGTTGAAGAACACTCCACTGGAATAACGTAGAATACGCTACCAATATATATAAAATCCACAGTCCCGAAGTGCAGCGAAGAAAACTTTCCTTGAGTAAATAATTAATCGCTACGAGGCACTACTCCTTCGTGGTCCAAAGTTCGTTGGCAGCGAATTTATCGGTGAGAAATATTACACACAGGGATGCGGCCACTCTTGAGCTAAGGGTGGATAAGCACAGTCAAAAATGAGCGACGACAGAAATGCAGGAATTTAGTCCTAACATTAGCTGGGAGGTGATTTATCCACTAAAGTCATTGGTTGGTTGTCGATACTGTTAGTCGACTAAAGAAAGACACAGTTCGAGAGTTTTAAAAAGAAAAGATCGCAAATTCACGGGCGGCGTGGCGGACGCAGAGAGCGAAGCAAACGGCTTACGGAGAAGCCAGCGAAAAGGCGGAGTATCCCCCCTGTTCCTTGTTCGTGGTACAGGGCGAATGAGAACGGAAAAACTCCAGCCCAGACGCTGTCGACTCGGTCAGCTCCAGCCGTCTCGGGGAACGCCGTCTCAAAGTATGAGAAGATTTCGGCACGTACGTGGCAATGGAAAAGTCAAATGGCTTAGCACTATCGCACGTACCTGACGAGGGAATTGACTCGTCGACTCTTCGGTGTTGTTTCTTTCGTCCTGGCGTTCTCGGGCGTCGTCAGTACACGGTAACGATGGGCACTCGCCTCCGTGCTCGTTGATGTCGAAAGCCGAAGGCTCCAACAACTGGTATAAGCCCGTGGCAAGGGCGCTTACGAGGCGATGAGTACGTTGCTGGAAAGCTTCGCTGTCGGCGGACGCTTCGGATGCTTCGATGCGTGGCGGACTACCAGCACCGTTTCTCGTGGGTTCCTCGTGGCGGGGAATTGCCTGACGTCGGCGTTGGCGTGGGCTCGCTCGCTGTCGCTGTCGGCTTGCCTGACGTTGGCGAGAGTTCGTTCGCCGCAGTCATCGGCGTTCGTCTCCTTCCTCTGACGGTCTATCGTCGAATCGTCGTTCCTGCCGTGGTTTGCTGTTGCTTCGACCATTCAACGACGAGCAAACATTAAAAGCGACGTTTTCATTACGATTCTCTCTCGTATTCTCCCGTCGTTCGTCTTTCCCGCTCGCTCTCCTCTGACGTTGTTCGCCGTCGGCCAATCCCACTCCGAAACGTCGATCTCTCGGATTGTCGTCCAATCCTGTTTTCCCATTATCGTCGTCTCAGAGAACCGTACGTGAAAACGCCTTCGAACGACGACGTTTGACACGTGACACATATACTAAAGCTCCTGATTTGAGCACATGTGGCACAGTACAACGTCAAACACCCCTTGAACCATCTGCAGGATAAAAGAATAAGTTCCGGGGAACATCACTGTTTAGAAGGTCATTCGATTCCACATTCATGTAAGTCTTACATAAATTTAAATCATTTGAAACGCGGATGCTTTCGAAATTCGATTGAGTTTCCAACGAGAAAAGAAATATGTAGGTGAGCATGGGCCTACAGTCTTTACCGTCATAGAAAATTTATATTTAAAGAAATTACTTTATAACCTAATCTTTACGTTTTTTTAAATATGTTACTCATGTCAGAGTTTTTATACAGCAAGTTTTCTTGAGGCATGATGAGTTGAATTGTTTGAACTGCGTTGAAAAGCCTCACACAGATCCTCAGTATCGCATCATTCACAGTAGCCTACTACTCTTATGGATAACAACGCTGTATCAGTCTTTTAAATTTTTTATAACAAGTCTTGATTCTTTTAACATTTGGAGGAACCCGTCCTTACTTATTTCTAAACACCCCTGAAAGGAAACCACATGTTACCATAGAATTCATTGTACTTTCTTCGAATACAGCGCTACCTGAGACTCTTCACCGGGACATTCAATACGTATAAAAATAAATTCTAAGATTGTCAATATATTTGCGTATAGTGTAGTTTTTAAAATATAAAATTTCTTTATTCAATTCAGGCTTTGTGGTCACTCTGTTTTGTAGAATATTTTTAATATTTAAAAGCAGATACTCCGAATAAAATTTAATATCTCATTTATGTATGATTTTTATATAAATCAGAAGTATAGCAAACCAGTAATGCGTAAAGCGATTTGCAAAGTCAATACTGGAAGCATAAATAAAGAGCTTTAGACGAAAGGTAAATATTGAATTTATCGTTGCTAAATTTTTCAGATGGATGACGATGCCAATGAATACATACTGATTGATATCCTTATAGCTTCCCGACATTAAGAAAAATGTCATCTATTTTTATATGGACGTAACCTTTAGCTAATTGATATCCAGCAAATCTTCTGGTTTTCATTTCAAAAGTTGCTTCCATATTCGCTGCCGATAATTATCTAACCTAACCTAATCTAGCCTTATTATACGATATTCTTATTAGTAAAAAATAATAAACGATCGTTTATAAAAATCTATAAATTTTATTCGATACTCGGTTAAGCAGTAAGAATATACAATATATATACGAGACCGAAAAGTTGCAGCGTTAAAATTTTCTAATTGCCCCTGTTTTCCTTAAATTCAGGTTCTTCAGGTTTCATATTAAAATAACAGCGTCAAAGTTTTTCTTTTTGGCCTTCTTGCGGAGGAATTTTTGCAAAATTTTTACAAAATGTATTAATATGCCTCAGGTACATTCTCAGCATTCCAAAGTTTACAGTTTGTGTTGCTGTTCTTACCTTATTGATCGGGTCGATATTTTGCAATTAATTAATTGTCGGTTTTGAAGTAATGGTTTGCGTGCTATCCGTAATCAAATATTTTATTTTAAGTCTATTGTAGTATTATGAGACAAAAATTTGCTCTTTCTAAGTGATGGCCAGATTTTCTAATTTGATTGTTGTAAAACTTCGATTTCAAAAATTGAAATGGAATTTTCATTCGATAGAAAACCACAAATCTTGCTCTTTCAGATTTTTTTATGATTATACAGGGTGTAACATAAAGGTTCATCAAATTTTAATCATAAATAGCTCGGCAACCATTGGTCGCAGGTCAATGAGCCACAAACCATTTGAAAGAGTTTTTGTTCAATGCCGGTAGATGTCTCTAGGGTGCATCTAGAAGACGTAGGGAAGTCCCGTAGTTACTTTTTAGATGGCGAACGCACAACACAAAGCCTTTTGTGGCCACCTCGATCCCCAGATCTCACTATTTGTGACGACTTCTTGTGGGGATACGTAAAAGACCATATTTTTGTGCCCCCTTTTCGGTAAATCTGGACGACCTAAAACACGAATTCGTGAAGTGACTCCAAATTGTATGGGATGAATTTCATTATCGGCTAGATGAATTTCATCATCGAACGCTTACAAACAAAACGTAAGATTATTACAAACATTTCAATATGTCGCCCATCTCTGTATCTTCATTTTTTTAAAAAAATATATAGATTTTTGAAATGTGACGAACCTTTCTGTTACACCCTGTATATAGAAGAGACTAGCCGCTTTTATGCATTCTTAATGTCTGCTATAATGTCTATAATGTCTGCGTTATTGGTATGTTATCGCAGTACTTTTCACCAGTTTGCCATAAGATTGCTTTCAAACTCTTAAAGTAAGTAAAACGCTTTAAATCTCTTATGGTTTACCATCAGTAAAACGTCTTTTTAATTCGCCTCCACAAATATTCAATGAGATAAAAATCACTCGATCACATTGACAGGAGAGATTTTTGAAGTTTTTTTACCGTACTCAGTTCGATGACTAATTGCATTGTTATCCTAAACATGCCTTTCTCTTGGATCAGACTTCAGCGTTTCTGTAGTTATTGTTCAAACACCTAATAAAATCATAATTTCAACGCTTAATTAAATATCAACAATATCTGGATATGCTCACTGAACCACTCTAGAGAAATCTCGAGATGAAGCGTATGACATAAAAAAACGCCTCGTATAATTAGCCACCTTTTCTTAATATTCACCTTCACGAATTATTTATTCTTTGGCTGTAATATTAGATAAATCATGCCGTTCTGAATTGAATGATATATCACATTTACAACACTTTTTACATGATAACGTTTTAAGGCTGGACATCATTCTACAAAAAAAGACACAAAAAGCGTTACGGAAACAGTTTTGCTTGTTGTTGAACGTTTAAGCATTGTTATCGCCGGCTTAATCGTGACCATCGAGAGACAAGGCCTGAGCGCGGAATCTTCATAATTGTTACATCACCTTTAGAAGGGCTAATTTAAGACTTATTATTGGTATAAATACGAATAACAATGCCCTTCTGATGATAAATAACAATGTATGACGTTTCCGCGCTCAGGCAACACCACCTAGACAGAAGGCCTGCGCACAGAAACATCATACATTGTTACATCACAAAAAAGCGGCTATTGTTAATTGTATATCTACCAATAATAAGCCCTAAATTTGGCCGTTTGATGGTGATGTAACAATGTATGCAGTTTCTGTACGAAGGCCTTCGGTCTAGGTGGTGTTGGCTCAGGCATGGTCTTTTAATCCTCTGGTCTGTGCACTCACGCAAATTCCGTTGTTGGAGTCAACAATTGGACTGCTGTATTTACTGAAGAGTCGATTTTTGCCCCCTCTATTGCTTGAATTTAGCTACAGCCCAAACAATGTATTTTAACGATCGTACAACCTAACAAAACTGACAGCTAATGTCAAGTATTTATTGCTGAACACGTAATGCATTGTTAAGCTTAAATTACATTGTTAAGTTTGGGCTGTAGCCAAAGTCATGCAATAGAGGGGGCAAAAATCGACTCTTCAGTAAATACAAAAGTTCAATTGTTAGCCTCCAACAAAGGAATTCGCGCGAGTGCACGGACCAGAGGATTAAAAGACCATGGCTCAGGCCTTGTCTTTCGGTGGTCACGGCTTAATGCACTCGCCGGAACTGAAAAGTCAGCTGATCATTGTTATCTGAGCAAGAATATTTAATTAAATTTTTACTACAGATATATTTTGACATATATTGAAAGTAGTAACAGATACCGCCTGTATACTTCGCTGTCTTACTTAGCCAATTCGTATACTGGCCTGACGTTTTGCTTTCAGTGTTTTGAATGAAAACAAATGAATCCTAGTGTATTCAGGGTGTCTAGCAAAACGATTTCGTAAAATTCCCTGACTTTTCCCTGATATTTTCCGGTTGATCACGTTATTTTCCCTGACCATAAGCAGCAAAAAAAAATCTATCTTGATAGAATATTATTGATATTTTTCAAATTTTTCGTTCCTATTTCGCATTTTATTTGCTGATTTTGTAAAATTCTCTGATATTTTGTAAAATTCCCTGACTTTTCCAGGCTACAGAAAATTCCCTGACTTTTCCCGGTTTTCCAGGTTTTCCCGGTCGCTAGTCGCCTTGTGTATTGGAATAAAGTCTTTTTCATTACAATAAATAAATTTATTAATCACAATTTACGAGGGCGAGTCAAATGAAAACCGCAAAACTGTAATTAAAATTCCAAATTTCGCCCCAAGGTGTTTTAATTCTGCAGATCCGTTAAAAATGAGTTGTAGAAATATCCGGTAGGTGGCATGAAAGTAGAGACAAGCAAACAACGTCACAGCAGCAGTTTAAAGATGGCCGCCCCACTTCAAACATGCACCAAAGAAGAACATCATTCAGTTATCCGATTTTTGAGTAGTGAAGGTGTGAAACCTATTGAAATGATGTGGTGGGCTGAACCATGGCTAATGTCTAACAATTCTGCAATTTCATCAATCGTTACTCGGCGATTTTCCAAAACCCAGTTTTATGATAATGCTGTCACACCATTTGTGAACTTCACACTCCATTCATAAACTTGCCGCTGTGACAAACATGCATCACCATTCATAAACTTCATAAACTGCTTTTTGAAGTCTTCATCTTATTTATAATTTATGCGCTTGTTGAATTTCTTTGTTTGAAATGCTTAATTTATTTCTACATATTCATTCCTCTCTGTAGTTAAGACTAATGTTCCGACCCAAAAAAGCGTTACGGGTGATGCAATAATTAATTTTTCTTCATACAAAATAAACTTGTTTTGGGATTTTAGATACTGCGAAAAGCTTGCACGTGCCATATTTGCGTTCCCATATTCTTTTGTGGGTACAGACGCGAGTAAGGAGACGCACCTTTAGCATAGACGCTGTGTTTACTCGACATATCGAGAGACTCGATGCCCTTGCTTATATTCCATACTTTAATTATTATAAGCCCTTATTAAGTATTACCGAAGTACATGATTCTGTAGACTTATCCACTGATAAATAAATAAAAGGTTTAAATATTATATAAAATATTTATTTGTTTGTAGCATCTAAAAAATTATCATGATTCAGTGCTTCGGACTGCAGATTCGAAACTAAGATTAAATCACAAACAGGTGCGGCATTGTCTGAATAGTCATCTTACACTGATAGCATAAAGCACCTTTCGGACGCTCTTATTAAAGCGCCGATCTATTGGGATGCTCTTCTATCCTTCCAGTCTTCTTCTAATCCAATCAGAGAGTCTATTATACCGTCTTTCTCGAACGATGTCTGGCCGTTGAGGAGGAGTATTTGATTAATCATACTAGTACGATCAATAAGTTCGAAGACTATGCTGATATCTCCAATCAGGCTTGGAGGAGAAGGGAACAATTTAAAACAATGCGTATCAGAGAACTGAGCTGTTCGAGTTCGTTGGAAGGCCTTGATGCATTACGAGTTCGTACCGGAAGGGACGAACGTGAACAAGGAGACGTACACACAAATCTTTGCTCGCCTGCGTGGTGCTGCCTGTCAGAAACGCCCAGAGCTCTGGCAAAGCAAGAATTGGGTACTGCAACATCGGTTTTTCATGGTGCAGGTTGCGCTGGCCAAAATGGGAACGTCAACCCTTCCACACCCTCCGTTCTCATCCGATCTCGGCCCAGTAAAATTTTCACCTGTTCTCCCGTCTGAAAAACGAACTCAAAGGATGCCGTTTCAAGAGTACATCTGAGGTTCAGGAAGCAGCGACGGCCGTCCTGAAGACCATTTCCTCTAAAAATGTCTTCCAGGAATGTTTTCATGTATTCAAAAGCAACCGTACTCGCTTTGGCTTATGTGAATATTTGCAGAAGGGGACACGTGATAACAATATGTCATATTCGTCGGGATGGCCAGTCTATCGTACATCAAACATTCATGCTTTTTTGTTTACAATTATTTTAAATCGAGTTGGCGAGTGATAACTTGTATACAATGAATACCGAGGCTGGTCATTTCTAAAGGCGAAAATCACATATTAGGCTATGGCATAGAGTACATGATGTGCTATAATTTAAGTCTCTTAATATATTTTGCTCATTAAATCTTAACGCTATTAAATCTCTCCATGGATGTGCCTATTCATTATGTTTATCATCTTCAATCTCCATTTAATTTTTAAAAAGTGAGGCTTATTTCACATAAAAACAATATTGCTTTAAAGCGAGTAGAAGAGAAGTGCAAAAAAGAAATGAAAAAAGTTTAAGGCGAAACAGAAAACAAAAAATAGGAAAGAAAAAAAAGAGCAAGGGAGCGATATAAGCCCGATTTTTCTCCTTTCACTCTAGTGAACTAATCAGCAGTTGAAAGTGAAAGCAACATAAACTAGAAAACTGTGTTTCTTCAATATAATTAATGTAAAAAGAGGATTAGAGGAAAGAAGGGCTTGAGGCAGAGCGCCTTTCCATTCCGCTGGCAAGAACAACAGCTGCGAAAAGACTCCGGGAAACACGGAAGATCCAAATTGGATTGCGAGGCATCGGCAGGTGGAATTCCGGCCTTCCATTGGACCCTATTGGGCTAATCCTTCGCCTCTCCTTTTCCATCTTTCGCCAACTTGGCTTGAAATTCCAAATGGGCGATAAGTTTTACTTTTGGGTCCCGACAACAAACCCAATTTTCCAAGTAAAATTCCCGCCTTCCGAAAATTGCGTTATCTGAAACGTTATCCGCTTTGGGGGATAAGACGCCTCGCGGAATTGTAATCAGTTTGATGAAGTCGACGAAACCCAGAAGAGAGTTGGGTTTCCGGCCTGATGAGTCCCACGGAAAATATCTATGTACGACAGGGGGCGCGCTATCGGGAAGATTTTTGCGACGGGCTTTCTTCTTGGAACCCCTGGTTGCCGAACCAACGGACGGCGTTCGTAATTAAATCCAGTCCCTGAACAAAAGACTTCAGAGGGAACGATAGAGAGAGAGAGAAAGCAGGGAGACGCGCGAGATTGGATGAAATAAGTAATATGCAAAAAAAAAAATTTAAGATTTGTCTTGGGATAAAGAAATAAAATTTTTTTCTACGTGTAAAGTTTCGCTCATAAATTGGAGAGCGTTCCGTTGTTAATAATAAGAGTAAAAAACCTAAAAAGCCAAGCATCAAAATACGTGACACAGGTTTCCAATATTTCTTTACGATCTTCGGGCATTGTAAGTTTTTAAGTGAATTTCAACGATCTTATTAAAAAGTTTTCTGTTAAAGTCTTTTTGGAATCATTCACCTGTGTATATGGCATTGAACTGTTAAATTTATATGATAGGTTTCAAGAGTGGTGGTCACGATTTTATAAATTAAAAATCGAATTCTAAATTTATAAATTCGTTTTAATTTTGATATACTGTAATCTCGATATATAATGTCTTTCTTCTCTCTCCTTCTTTCTCTTTATTTTTTTTTTAGGAAGCTTCTGGGAGTATCAGATGATTCCTTCAATTGTTGATTCATTTCCAAAATTATATTTTATCAGGTAGTAACATAAGTAATGCACGATTTTGACTGAACACATTATAGGCACAAAACAATGTATATTTATTGCAAAATATCATCAATATACTTTGCATCATTACTTATGCTTTCTCTCCATCTTTCAGGTGACTTCTGAAAGCCCTCTTTTGTAAAACGTTTTCGGCTTTTAATTGAAGAATATCGCTACTTCTTGCTCCTCCTTCTCTAGAGAACGAAAATGTTTTCTATTAAGATGGTTTTGAAGACTCCGGAACAAGTGAAATTCGAAAAGTACCAAATCTGGTGAACATGGAGATAAATCATTCATTCCCGGCCAAACTCTTGAAGCTGTGAACAGGTGATCCTAATTTGTGAGGCCGAGGATTTTCTTGATGGAACAAAACACCTCTATGATTGACTAGAGCTGATCGAACAACATATCTTCCAATGCCTTCTTCAACATTAAGTTCCCTAAATGTTCATTTAACACCGTGGATAGTCTTCAATTGATAAATTTAGATCTCTACTCCATAACTATATTTTATTTGCTGAATGGTTACAAGGTAACGGAAATATACATGCAGTAAATAAAATATTGTTGCGGATAAGTATGCATGGCCTTATGCATGCAGTCATGTGCCCATTTTAATCGGCTTTTGAACCAGCTTTATATAAGTATACAGTTATTACAGATTTTCTTGACTTGAAACGGGGAATTTTTCTCTTTTAACTTTGTGTTATAATTGTTTTATTTGACTCCAGCTTCTTTGATTGTGTTTCATTCTTATGATTGATTTTTGACGAAGTCCTTCTAGCTATTACGTATCTTTAGATCGGTACAGCCCTATTTGGACTTTATTTAGATTTTATGATTCTTTATTAGTGCTCACTTAAATAATAATAGTAATAATAATAATAATTTACTAATTTACTAATAAATGTAACAACAACGGGGGAAATCCCACTAGATAAACCAGAGGGAAAGGTCCCGTGTTGCCCCCAACAGGCCAAAGCCCAAAACAGGATTAATGAACAAACATATAACAAAAATAAAAATAATAATTAATAGATAAGACCGAAAAATAGCTGAAGAAAAAGACAAAAAATAAAAAAAAGTAAAAAAAAATCAATCAAACAAGGGCAATGTTTTGTCCTTATACTCAATTAAGTTAATTATATTAAAATTGGCTGAGAAATCAATAAATAGTTTCTCGAGAGGATCAAGACAGTTAAGACAAATTCTCCATTTAAATAAGTGTTTAAAATTAAAACCAGAGCGGAAACGTTTGAATTCAGTCATCCTGAGATCAGCTACGATCTCAGGCGCACAAATCTTATCGGAATAAAGTTTGGCTAGAATATTAAAAAGGCTTATGCTAATAATATTCTTGATATCAAATAATTTACTATTTGGCTTAACATCAGAGACTTTAAACATACATTTAAGAAATTTGACGAAGCTGTTGAATTTATTTTGAATCATTCCAAGGGCCTGCATATTACCGCCAAACCACATCCACGCACACTAGAGAAGTTTAGGTATGACGAAAGCTTTATAAAGAAGAACAATAACTTTAATATCATGGCAATAATAATAATAAGAGGTCTAGTTCTTTTACAATTAAATTCTCTGCCAAGTTCCCTCAATGAGATAGTATGATTCCTCTCGACGACAGTTTTAAGGAGCTCATGATTCAAATTTTCTTGTCTGCTTGAGAGCTGTTCATTCTTCAAGTTAAATTGCAAGTTCTAAACTGTTAAAACTATTCGACGGCACTTCTATTCACTTGCTACATTATGTCCATGCACATTTTGAATCTCTTTATCTGTTTCACTTGCATTTTTATTTTATCGAAAGAGAAGCAATAAAACGTGTGGAATGTCCTTCTCAGATACATGTATCGTATTCGCTTACCTAAATTACTGCAACTGTTCCTTTACAAAAAAAAATGCCTACAGATTGAGCAAGGGAAACTCAATCTGCAAAATCTGCCCTGTATCCCTTTAAAGAAAGCACTTGTCTAAAAGTTCTTATAATTTTGACACTATGTTACTAAAAATAAAAAAAAGACGCGCATCAACCTGATGTATTTTTTTTTAATTTTTTAAACGGAGCTATAACGTTTTAAACGAAATTTTTTGCAAATAACTTATCGACTTTATAATATTCCAGGTCTTAATAAAATTATGTACAAAATTTATTTAATTATATTTTACTACCGTATAAACTAAAAAATACTCAGCTTTTATCTTTTTAAGTTTTTCTCCATTAATTTTAACTCAAGATTAGCGTCGCTTTAGTCCGGTTGCTTAACTATGGTGCAATTTTAATACGTTAAAATTCCTTTAAAACATTTATAAAACCTTATACGTAACCTTTAGCTTTCAATAAAAATGAATACATAGTATACCTTTGTAAACTAATTCTTTCCAGTTTTTCTTTAAGTTTCGTGGAAAAGACTCTAAATGCAAATGAATTTCATTGATTACAGAAGCAAACATAAAACGCGTGTGTTTTGTAATATTTATATACTAAAGCGGCATGAAATTGAGATTTTCGAAATATGGTGGGCTCATTTTGAGTTTTGTATAGAGTACCCGAAGTTTAAAAAAAAAAGGAAATTAAACATTTTATTTATCTTTACATTACATTTTCATACTAGGAACGTAAGCATACCTTGAAATATTGATCAGCATGTTTTTATAAAGTTGCTTTTCAAGGTATTTTTAGATTTCTTTAGTTTTCTTTTTTTGGGTAAAAGTAACAAAATTAGAAATTGAAAATGATGAAGTGCATCCTTCATGAAATTCATACTTTACTAATAAGCACGCAAAACATGTAGACTATTCCACGAGAAGAGATGACAGTTCATGTTTGCATTGGAAGAGCGAGACATAACCGAAAATCTAGTAAAAGCACTGTAGCAATAATATAGGGCCATATTTCTATTATTCATTGCCGGCATTATGAGTTGAAAGCAAGATCGAATGTATGACTGAATGAGTGAGTGGCAGAATAGTCATTGGACGATACAAACGACACGATGTAAAGAAAATAGCTGAATTGTCAATGCGCTTATTGCACCTTAGGTAAGATAAAGTATTGCACATTTTCTGAATGCGCTCTAGGCAAAGCAAGCAAAATGTACTGATTTTAGATTTACTTTGAGGAATTGGCACAAGGGATGGATATTTAAAGCCAGTCGTCTGCAAAAGGTCCCTCTCTACTCATAGCATTCACAGAGGAGTACGATTCCAATGAGCTATGCGTCACCAACTTTGTACTGTAAAACAGTTTTTACTACTTTTGTATTATGTTTCATAGGCGTAAAAGCTCCAATCTTTCGGAAGGCGTGAAGGGTCATCTTTTGAATGGCATTTTTCACCTCGTCGTCAGAGCGCAACTCAAATCTTAAGGTGCTCTTTCACCTTTGAATTGTAGGCACTGCAACGCCTCTTTGTGTGTGGCGATCGTGTGCGGGTGGGCGTTATCGTGCTGCAGAAGAGGATCCGAAGCTGCCATTCAATCCTGGTGTCGACAACAACCCCGGAATTCCTCTCCGACGGGTTCACCCGACTCGTCACGCGTTGGCGCAATGCGTGGAAAGGGATGGGGTCTATGTCGTAAAGTGAATAGTGCATTACATAGAGGACAAATTTAAGTATCAAATACAAAAAAATATTGAAAATCGGTTAACAAATAAAAAAAAAGTTACAGTCATGGAGCCATTACTTTTTGACCAACTCTCGTAGATTCCTATTTAAAAAAAATTGACCCTGAAATGATTTTGAAAGCGTCCAGCAAATGAAAATAATAATGCTGTCTACTGTCCCACTCAAATACGCGCAGCGTTTGTCTTAAACATTTTTCTCTAAAATAGTTCATTTCAAGTTATTATCAACTTAAATCTAACCGATTGTGTGATTGTTGGTGGTGTGTGTGTCTGTGTGTGGGTGTGTATGTGTGTGTGCGCGTGTGTGTTAGATTATGTGAGTGACTGTAAATATCATTTTATAAAACTCTGTGTTGATTTGCAGTCGATTATTACATTCGGTCATGTTACCTTTAAGCCCGTTTCATAATACACTTCAACGTCATAATAATATTCTTAGAAATCTATTTCATATAATGATATTGGTTATAATGCGTATATGATTAATTATAAATGTTATTAATATCTGGCCATTCAATTATAATAGATAAATGATTAATATGGTTTAAATATGATTAACCCGTATTAATCGAAATGTAATGGAACATGAAAGGTAAGAGTATCAACGAAGCTCATAAATAACAAATTCAAATAAAATGGAAATTTCCCTTAATATCTAAATTAGTAGTCATTAATAAAAATGTTTAAGAGGCTACAGAAGCGAAAATCGTTTATAATTCTCGTTATTAATGTCATCTCTTTAAGTAATAATGAACGAACAGTTCCCATTGTGCTAATAATGAACAGAATACAATAAGCAGGCGCAAGAATTAAGTTAAGCTGATATTTTTATTGGTTCACATGATTTGATGTATTGGATTATTTAATAAGTATGAATTTTAGTTTTAAGCATGGTGATTTCACAATTTAACCCTAGAATGCTAACCATACGTCTCGGAGACGTAGTTAAAATTTTAAACATCAGCTGCTGCGCTTGACCTTGAAAGAGCGCCCTGTAACTCCAGGTATGCTTCATCAAACATGTATTCTTTCGAATAGTGGTGTTCCAGTTGTCCAGCTTGCATATCAACAGCGTGTATTGCGTATTTTCGTAAACATAGTGCGTCTGTTAGAAGTAGAGTTAGTATTCAACGTAAATTTTTGTACGTCTCTTGGACGTAGAGTTAGTATTCAATGCATATTTTTGTACGTCTAATGGACGTAGAGTTAGTATTCAACACATATTTTTGTACATCTCTTGGACGTGTTGTTATGAATGGTGCCTATTTATATCCTCTGAGGCGTATTAGTTATTATTAATTACAAGTGCTTATATTAATACAAAATTCTATTGTTATGGATTCAGTAGAAGAAAAAGAAATTTAAAAAATTATTGGAAGTCTAAATATAAATTAGTCTTCAGGAATTGATGGAATTTAGGCAAACAACATTAGAAATAATGGTAAAGGTTTTGTTAACTCATTTATGTAATGTAATATTGAAGACAAATGAATGGCCAAAAGAGATAAAAATGTCAAAGATTAGGCCAATCTATAAGAAAGGTAAAAAACAGATTTAAATAATAATCGACCAATATCATACTTTCTATTATTACAAAATATTTTTAAACATTGGATTAAAAAAAACTTGAGGGATTTTGGGAAAAGAACAATACTTTTGGTAAAGAAATATATGGTTATAGAAAAAAGAAGTCAACCCGAAATTTGAAATGAAACAAAAATTAAATAAATTCTTTCATCATGGTCTTAATTCAGCAGTTATTTTTTGGATTTAAATAAAGCTTGGGATTTGGTTAATCGTGATATTTTGTTTTTAAAATTAAAACAATATGGTATAAGAGGACAATGTTTAAATTTGTTGAAAGGAATGCATACGAATAGAATGTAAAAACTAAAGATAAATAATCTTGAAAGTTCAGTTTCTGAGATCACAAATGGTATTCCCCAAAGGTCAATATTAAGTTCAATTTTTTTCCAAATTCTAGAAATATCTCTTTTCGTTTGTCTTTTAAAACATTTTAGACAATATAATTCGTTTTAATACATATAATTTTTTCGAATATTCTTATATCGATTGTTTTTTTAATATTGTTATTTTACAGAGTTGTTAAAAAGTTAATGAACAATTTTTATAATAAATGTATTGTTCTAAAGTACTTATTCTATAATAAATAAATACACAAAACTCCTTATTTCAATCAATACAACTATACAACTAATCATAACTGCATTTCAATGTGATGTACGTCTGGGAGACGTATAGTTAGTAACAAGGTTATGCTGCTCATGGTTAGTATTCTAGGGTTAATAAAATTCTTATAACCATGCCACAAGTTAGCAATTGAGGTATTCATTGTGTTTTAGTAGGACTTCAAATGGAAACTAGGACAATCTCATAATGTGAAATAAAATTTAATGAAAAAATTACTTTATTTTCATTCTTATTTACCGAGCAATTAAGAAAAACAATTAAATTCAAGAAAAGAGTCCTCTAAATACACAGAGGCCTCTGAAATAGAAACCTTTTGTTAATAGGGATCGTTTTGGGGTTTCTTTAACCCGAATTTTAACACGTAAGCTTTTAAGACAGATTCCACAAAATGTCTATAAGTTATATCTACATCTAGAGAGAATCAAGCATTCAGAAGACTTGCCTTAAAATCGCTAATGGTAGATAGAAATAGATGACTTTTCCAAATCGCTTTATCCATTGTTCTGTATAGGATTCAAATCAGAACACGCTAAAAAAATTGCTGTGATGCGCCTGAAACCAATCCTGAGCAATTTCTGCCCGGTCAGAAGTGCAATTGTCGTCTAGGCAACACTCATCTCTTTCTGGAAAAATATAAAATTTCAGAATACACGTAATCGGCTGCAATATTTTGTACTTTTGTGTTCACTCGACTTACTCTCAATATCAGTGAATACAAGAAAAGCATATGGCAGATCATGATGCCTCCTGCAGACCCCTGTAAGATATAACATGTATGAAAGTTGGAGCCATTGATTCATTAGGCCCGCTGCATCGTCAGCCGACCATTGTTATTTTAACAGGATGTGACGTAAGTATGATTTTTTTTTTCCAATCGCCTATTAACTCAATAAATTTATTCCTTGTACAACTGAAGGTGAATTTAACAGTTTTGTTTCGAAATTGGTATAAATAGCCACCTGGCAAACGATTAATACCTTAAAAGCGCAGTTTGACATAGCTGCAGAACGGTCTGCATTGGATTAATCTGCTAACTGTCGTGCACTTAAAGTTCTGATGCTTCTCTAAATCTTCTGAGTTAACGACGATCTGTCGTCTGTCGACTTTGGGCCACAATCCGGATTATTTTTCCATGCATTGAAAGAAATCTCACCTGTTGAAATTCAGTCAGTTCGGAGTTTTGATATTGCAGTGCCAACAAAAACTATCACTGCAAACATTGAAAGATTATAATTGTAAATTTGCCTATTTATTTTTTATGGGTAATCATTTTTATTCAACTATTAGTATTTTAATTAACTTCAAAGTATACCTATGTAGAGTCTTCCGGGAAAACGTTTTAAATTTTAAAAGAGGACAATTTCAAATTCATCCGCAATACAAATTCCAAAGTTTAGCTTCATAGAATTATTTACGAGGAAAATGAGGAATCTACAACGAGCTCTTCAAGTCTAATCAATTATTTCTAGAATTAAATTTTCACCAGATCACTTTAAGTTAATTAGTTTTCATAGAATAATGAAAGTGACATTAAATTTTTACAACTTTATGGCAATTAAAGTTAATTTAATATTAGACAGAAGCTATATATTACTTATTGAACGAATCTGCCAATTGTCATATACTTAAAAGGTCTGTTGCTTTTCAAAGATTGATGACGTCGAATACACATTTGTATTCAGTGTATAATTTCCTATGCCATAATCAACTTGTAAAGGAAAGCTTTAAGTAATTTATGCACGTCTCGAAGGCTTACTGCCAATCGCTGTGATTCAGGTCGAACCTTTTCGATGTATAGAATCCTTCGCTTATTCTACTGATGAAGAATAATTGCTTGAAGAGTTCGACCTACATGACAACGCTATCAAAGTCTTATTTATACAATTCATCTATCAATAACTAAGCATTGATACTCTACTTAAAATGAATTATGTACGAAAGTCCGTCATAAAGTCCTTATAATCATCATGGAAGTCCAGATGCGGCATAAAAAGACAACCGTAGTATTTAGCCACATATCTGCAAAGATGCCCAAACAAATTCATCCCGTGCTGTACTTCGCGGATTCGCCACAGGACCACCAATCCAAGATGGGACAGCCCGTTGAGGAAACAAGACTGCGGTTTCTGCAATTTAAAGGAAACGACGAACATCATCGCCACATAAATCCATGTCAAGCTGAAATGCGTGTAAGGGAAAAATGCGGACAGATTAATCTGGAAGATGATTCCCCTCTTGGACAGCCTTTCAATAAAGAGGAGCCACACAACGTGAAGCAAATGAAGGCTCTGATCCTCAAGACCAGCGAGTCATAGTGGAACAGATTATGCAAAACGTTCATGGCACTGTTTGTGACATCTTTCACATGAAGCTGACGGTTGCCATATTTGTTCACTTATTCCACAAAGCGGAGATTTGTGGGTACGAATTACTGCCTCGCCCGATCTGCACTCAGCAACTTTTCCCTCTTGCCAGCCATGACGCGCATGTTGTGTTGATGCCCTTTCCAGATGACAAGGAAGTCATCTTTGAGATCGAACAGTGGGTTTCTAGAATAGAGGGCTTCTGAAATACAGGACCGCTACAACAATGGACTCTGGCAGATAATTCATCCTAGATGGAGCATATGTAGAGAAGGATTACTCTATTTCTCTGGCTATTCACAAGGCTTTCTTCCATCAGGATTAATGATTGGTTTGGTTTGTTTCTATCCCTTTCAACTGCCATGGTCATTTCAGGACGGCGTTATAGGGACCGCAAATTTTGCCTCGCAAGCAAACGACTACACTTGGACCAACGGCTTTACTTCCCTTCCGAAGGAAGTGCGTGATCTCAGGATTTTCCCCCTGAAAAAATCCTCGTCGTCCTTGGCCGGGGTCGAACCCGCGTCCTCGGGCATCAAAGGCGATCACGCAACCACTGAGCCACCGAGGCCGATCAGGACTAATGACCGACCCTTGTTGTAGATGTGAAATGTAAATAGGTATATAAATTTTATTATAACAATTGCAACACCATGACCGGCTATCAGAATTGCTTGAAAATTGCAACATCCTTATGGAAAATGCGAATGCATCCTTACACTTTCAGACACTGCATTCCTTTGACTTACACGTTCTCTAGTTTGGTCTCAGTTCGAATGCATTTATGAGACATTGTCGCAAGCGACTGGGTCATCTTTGCCGCTCTCACCACCGAATATCTCTAGGCACTTTTAGCGCAAACTCCGGATATCATTTATTCGATGCCACGCTGTAGAGAAATCGTTATCGCTTTAAAACAGCTCTGTAAATCTAATCACTAATCTCTTAGAGCATATATAATTTATGACATATATTCTTACTTGAATGGCTAATATCTTACTAGTGTTGTAATTTTCACAAACAGCTGCAAACATTGGTTCTTTACTTGTCTATTGATTTGTATATATGCGATCCTTTATCGATCAGATAAGCCAGTGATCGATCATTTTTGTTTAGGATAGAACACGAAATTATAGATGATAGAATAAATACTGAGACGTTGAGAAAACACTGCGCCGTATATTTATTCGAGCTGACTATTTTTTCAGCCTTCCTATTTGTATATAGAATCTTTATGTCCATAGAAAAAAAATTAAAGCACGTCAAAAACCGAACATCTTACTACTAATTTTTAATTTAAAATTTTCATTTATATTTAAAGCATTTTAAGCTTCATTAAACGTAGATGCTTAACACATATAGATGGCAATAAATGATAAAAATTAATAACGATGTAAAAAAATTGGAGGACTGGTCATAAATTTTAAAAATAAAGTGTCATAAGCATACATTAGGATTTACATTATTCATAGCGCGGCCACAGCTAATGATGATGAGCCCTGAAGTTCGGTTACAAATTTCGATTTCTCATTTAAGCCATTTCGGAATTATTCATGAGAGGGTTGGATATATTCATTAACTGGCGAAAAAGAGGTCATGTATTTTTGTGAACTCGGCAAGGGAAACCTCATTTTAAGGCCGAACCTAATAGAGGCCAACATGCTATTTGCCTTTATGCTGGTTAGGCTTTTAAGATGAAAGGAAATTTATATTTTATAATCTGATGTTCGTGGAGGTTCATTTATTCCAAAAAATGTTTATACTTTTTTTTTTTATTGGTTACATCCTATGTTTGACTTCTTTTGAAATTCTTCTCGTTCGCTTCCCGTTACTCTGCTGCTTGGGAATGCGGATGCCTTCATTTGCCTATCGGGGCCAAAGGAAAAAGCCACTTCGCGTAGCAACTCATTTCGTCTGCATCGTCTTTTTTTTTTCCTGATTTTTATTTTCCCTTGAGCTAATCCTGCAATCATTCAGGGCTTTTCTATAGAGGATCATTCAGGATAGGTTGCTGGCTCTAATCATTAAATACAAGTAGTTTTTTTAAAGATCCATTACCGGCCGAAGAAAAGTCGCTTCCGCTCGTTGAAAATCCTCCGATGACGGGCGTTCCCTTTCAAACCATGTCACTAATAAAATAATTATTATAGTAATGGCGTCTCAGTTTATTTCATTTCTAAAATTTGATGAAGTACGAAAAGAGAAGGAGATAAACGAGAATAAAATAATTCTTTGAGGCATGAAATCTAATAGATTCCCAACCGTATATGCACAATGAACTCGCCCAAAATCCATGATCATATTATTCCTTCTCCAGAGTATTTTTTCAGGAGAAAATTAGAAAGTGTCAACGCAATATGACAGAAATGGTCCCATACCTGCCGATCAAAATATCATCTGAATTTTATAACCGATATTTTATCTACTTTTATATAAGCGATTCATCTTCCCTCCGCCTTCCGTAATTAATGAATATCGTGAATGGATGGGCCTGTCATCCCTTTTGCTTGAACATAGAATTATTGTAGGGTTAAATTAACGTTAAAAGAACTCAAAATGAGCCCACCCTGATTACAGTTGGCACACCTGACAGATTTCATTAGTTGCAATTTTTCATCTATGTTGAGAAATGACTACCAATAATTAAATGTTTGGAAATTGCATCACAATGAAGCGTATTTTCTGAGCAAAAAAGAAATAATAGAATTTCATTAAATTTTTGCCTATTTATGAATTCATGAAAGTGGAAAAATTTTTTGTGAATTCAGGAATGCTAAATTTAGAAAAGAAATTCAACTGTTTTTTGTTGTTTTTTTTAATATCAGCTTCACTGCTGTCATCATTCTCTGAATTGGATTTTTGTTATGACCTTCATTATTAAACTGAAAACTAGACCCAGTAATATTATTTTTATATTTTTTCATTTTTCTTACATCGTCACAGTACTAATTAGATTATGCAGTAGTTTATTTTGCGTCAATGCGTTTCGGTAAATCTACCATCCTCACGGGTTAAGTTACAATATACACTATGTGATCGAAAGTTTAGGGACACCAGCATTTCCGCGTCGCTATTTCGTCCATTACTGTCTTAAAGCACCGGTTAGTTCAGCCACGGATGAAGGACGGCGTTGTCTAGGTCGTAGTCGGCGTTCCAATTCATTCCACAGGTGTTCAATGGGATTGAGATCGGGGCTCTGGGCAGGCCAATCCATTTCTTCAACCTCCGTTTTCTTGAAACTAGTCGTGTACAGATCTTGCTTTATGGCAAGGAGCATTGTCATGGTGATACAGAAAAGGCCTATCCGTGAACTGTTCCCACAACTTGGCAGTGCACGGTTGTCCAAGATGTCTTGATAAACAACAGGATTCATCGTTCCTTTAACAGAAACAAGCTAGCCCAACCCGAACCATGAAAAAAGAGCCCCATACCATAATGCCACCTCCTCCGAGTTTCACAGCAGACACCACACGCTCAGGTAAGAAACATTCTGCAGGCATTCAACAAACCCAATTTCGTCATCTGATTGCCAGAGTGTGTACTGTGAGTCATCAGTTCACAGGACACGTTTACACTGTTCCATGCTCCAGTTCTGCGAGTTTTATATTACTCCTAATGTCAGTGAATTGTTCACATGAAGAAAAAATTGTAAATCAGAACTTACATTACCAAAAAATCTCAAGAAAAAGTCCTGCATCATCTTAATAACGAGGTGGAAAAATCTTGCATCTGTGTTTTGTATTTAGCCACGAATGTCGGCAATGAAGGGCTTGTGAGCAGCAGCACGACCGTGGAAACCCAGGGAATGGAGTTCCCAACGAATGGTGATTGTGCTAGCAACACAGGAAGTAGAATTTCTGAACTCTGTAGCATCATTTCAGCAGAAGATCTTCGATTGCTCCGCGTCACACGCACAAGAATTCGATGATCTCTGTCAATTTCTTGGGTTTGCCGATTCGTGGTTGCACTGTTGTTGCTCCCTGGGTTGCTCACTTCGCAATCACATTGCCTATAGTTGTAGTAGGTATTTGTAGAATAATGGAAATCTCACGTACTGAGTTGTTGCACAAGTAGCACCTTATAATGGTTCCACGTTGGAAGTCACTGAGCTCTTTTGAACGACCCAAAGACCCATATCTTAATAATTAAGAAGCATACGACACAGCATATGATGCTATTTTAATATTTTACATGTCATTGTAATGCGGCGTTTGGCACATTCCACGAATTATGAAGGATGCCCCTAAACTTTTGAGCACATAGTGTACGTGACTCACGTTTCATCTCATGTGTCCAACTGCAAAAAGCCTTCATTTTTCTTTCACGTCGATAATTTTCCGGATACTTACTTTACAACCCGAAATAATGCCTAGGACGCCTTAGTAAATATAAAGCTAAATTTAGTCTACCTATCACATTTACCGATGGGTATAAAAATATCAAAATAAAGCGGTAAATACGGTAACTAATGCTGAAACCAATGTTTCGATTTTTCTGCATCCTCCTTTGTTTTGTTCTTTCTTCAGTACTTGAGCTGTTCAGTAGTTGTGTATACTACCAGGAGATATCAGAAAGTAACGCCATTTATTTTTAACGGAGGAAATATAGTTGCTAAGTAAAAGTCAACATAGCCAAAAAGAAGACTGAGTACATGTACAGACATTGCATAATAAGAATTGTTCCTGCGCACGCTCTCTACATGCTATCAGAAGTTTTATCACATCGTGCTACCAGACCACTACAACTGGCCGTCGCTATCACATCGTCTACAGTGGAAGATCAGCGAACTGGTATAAGGTTTCTTTTCGCAAAAGGCAAGAAACTCGCTGAAATTCATGGGGAAGTTTACGGGAAAGTCCAAAGTCTGTTCGTGTTGAATTCCAAAAAGTCAGACACCAGAACAGACCGGCGTGTAACATCCGCAGCGATACAACCAAAAAGAAAATGCGTTCCTGAATGGCATTGTCAGAGGAAATGAGTCTTGCACGTCACACCCGAGTCTAAAACTGAAAGCATGGTGTGGAAACGTCCATATTCTCCGGTACGCAAAAATTCAAAGTTTCTCGTTCAGCTCGGAAGATTTTGCTTACAGTTTTTTGGGATATGCAAAACATAATACTCGCAGAGTTCCTGCCTCCTGGATCAACCGTCAACGCTGCTACCTATTATGAAACGTTGACTAATCTGCGGCTATTCGGGATAAGCGACCAAAAACGGGAAACGATGTTCGACTTCTTCATGACAACGCACGCCCACATATGGTCAATGTCATCAAAGCAAAACAGTCCGAACTTACCGATCTCGCACTACCACCTCTTTAGTCCCATGAAGAGTTTTCTAGTAGTCAGAGGAACTCGAATCTGCCGTCCACCTTTGGCTATATTCACAACCGAAAGAGTTCTACGAGTTGGGTATTCTGAAACTGGTGTAGGATTGGGAAAAATGCCTAAATCGTCAAGGTGCCTAATTGGAAAAAAATAGAAAAACACGTGTAATTTCAGTTGCACTCTATGTTTTGTAATTTTCTTTGAAAATACGAGGCGCATCCAGAAAGTAAATTTCCCTATTTAAAAAAAAAAAGAACTCACACTTACAGGAACATATTTATTGGCAACAAGTACAGCAATGTTTCAGCTATTTTTCAACATAGCCAGCACCAGAATTGAGACACTTGTCGTATCGTGGGATCAACTTTTATATCCCCCTGTCGTAGAACTCTGCCGCCTGTGAATGGAACCAGCGTGTGACAGACGTCTTCAGCTCTTCGTCGTTGCCAAAACGCTCACCGGAAGACAGGAATTTCTTGAGGTGCAAAAAAACGTGAAAATCGCTGGGAGCAAGATCAGGGCTGTAGGGTGGATGATCAAACAACTCCCAGCCAAATTCCGTCAAAACAGCTGCTGTGCGTCGAGCCGTATGTGGACGAGCATTGTCATGGAGGAGCACAACACCTGCAGTAAGCATTCCACGCCTCTTGTTTTGAATGGCACGTCGCAATTTCCGCTGTGTTTCACAGCAACGGTCAGCGTTTACTGTTTCACCACGTGGAAGGAAGTCAATGAGCAGAATGCCCTTCCTGTCCCAGAACACCGTGCACATCACTTTCCGTGCCGACAGCATCTGTTTGAATTTCGTCTTGACCGGAGAGCCACTATGCCACCAATGCATTGACTGCTGCTTAGTTTCCGGGGTGATGTGCGAAATCCAAGTCTCATCGCCCGTGACGATCCTGTCAAGGAACTCGTCGCCGTCATCGTGGTACCGTTGCAGAAATGTCAGTGCTGCTCCTAAGCGTTGAATTTTGTGTTCGGGTGTCAGGTTTTTCGGCACCCACCTGGCACACAATTTTTTGAACAGCAGGTGCTTAGTGACAATCTCATGCAACAAGGATCGCGATATCTGCGGAAAATGGGTGCTCAGCTCCGTAATCGTGAAGCGACGGTTCTCCATCACGCGCTGCCGCACAAGCTCAACAAGGTCATCATTGATGAGGGATGGTCGCCCACTGCGCTCTGGACACTTTGACGACCTTCGGAAAACTGCCTACACCAGCGACGCACCATCTGCTTACTCATGATGTTCGGCCCATAGACCTGACAGAGCTGACGATGAATTTCAATTGGCGCAATGCTTTGTGCATTCAAGAACTTTTATCACGACCGAACCTCGCAGGCGGCGGGAGAAGAAATAAGAGCTTGCATTTCGGACCATTGCTACCACGCTATTGGCACGAGGCGGGACCTGTCCGGCTGGCATATGCTTGATACGTCATAGATCTGTTACGCATGCGCAATTGACACAGCTAATTACGTTTACTTTAAAGGGGAAAACATCGGGAAACTTATTTTCTGGATGCGCCTCGTATAAATGGCGTTACTATCTGATATCTCCTTATAAAAGTAAGAAAATCCATGAACGACTAATGAACATGATGATCAAGCCATACTTTTGGAGAAAAGTGACTTTTGACAGGCCAATTGGGCTTAAAAACTACCCAATTTTTTCAGAAGGGGGCTATTCGTCTGCTACAAAAACTCGACGACTTTCACAACGCTGGATCGGACGCCGAGAAGCAACTGACTGGCCCAGTGGTCTCCTGATCTCACAACTCCGAACTTTTTATAGGGCCTATTTAATGTGTAAAGTGTTTGGACATTCTTTCCACAACATCGGATATCTCCGTAAGGTCATTGATAAAAGGAATTCAATAATATTTCAGTAGAATTCTATAAAAAAATGAGAAAGCTTCGCCTTTCCTCTTGACTTAGATGGTACTATGGTTGACCATCAACTGGTAACCGAACCCCTGTGGCAGCTTAAGTTTTAGTGTCCAAATTCACACTACAATAGCGCCACCCCTTCCATTAAAAAAAGATACGAGAACTTTCCGGGGTTTTATTCCTTTAAGAAGTTTAGCGTACTTTTATGTCTCCTAAATCCTGTATCCATGTATCCGAAGGTCCAAGAAAATGCTACGTATTTTTATATGAAAATCCCTTAAAAATGCACATATAGCCATGTTATTATAATATAAAAATTAAAAACATAAATATCAACCAAATAAATTAGAAGATAGCATTTATCAAAGCCAGGTACCTGCCCTATCATTGGGCGTCCACTTTGACTGCTTAGTATATCTTCAGTATATCTTCACGAAGTTCATTGGGGGGAAAAAAGAAAACGAATTCTTAAACGAAATGAAAAAAAAAAAACTTTTTGAGCAAAACAAAATTTTATTTAATGTTTTAAGGCTTACCTTAAATAAAAACTTAATAGCTAACTTAATGAATCGAAAAGAAATAAAATCTTGTAAACATTCCAAGGTGGAGCTTTAGCAGTGAAGCAGAGATACATTTATATGTTTATCAAAAAGAAATTGAGGGGGGGG
>JAHWFO010015425.1:4309748-4333434 GCA_023313115.1 Rhysida immarginata | reverse complement strand
AAGGGAAAAAACTAGCACGTTTTACCATGTTTTAGACCACAAACGCTACCTGGTGATAATAAAACGAGCTAATTTATCTTATTCTAAAGTTCTTTTTTTTCTGTTTTTATTCCATAAAAGTACTTACGACAAATACACGAAACTTCCAAAGCGTACTTTTTGAAATTTTTAATTGAAATGTTACGTTTAATATTTTTATTTTCTGCTATGATAAACGTTCTCAGTGTCCAAGATGACAAGAATGCATAACAAACCAAGAGTTTTTTCTGGATGATAGAATAAATTCAGCAAATGCATGCCTACATCAATTATATCCATGCTTAAAAGCGGTACCCTTTTCTGGTCAATTATTTATTTTGTCTGCTTGCACACAAATATACTTTTGTTTACAAAAATGTAACTTAAAAGTAAGTAACGTCGCACTCGAGCGAACATCTCCTGCGACTGTGCCATAAAAAATATTAATTAACTTTAGACTTTAATCAGATTTGTTTATTGAATTTTCTACGCAAATTTGGCTTTCAGTGAAGCATATTAGAGCGGGCATTGCAGGGATTCAAGTTGCTTTTTTTCATTTCTCGCAACGAAGGATTTTAAAACAATTAACACTAAAGAAGAAGAAGAAGAAGAAGAAGAAGAAGTCGAGAGAGAGAGAGAGAGAGAGAGAGAGAGAGAGAGAAAGAGGAAAGTTGTTCTTTCCTTTTCTTTCTTCTCCTTTTCCTTCTACTTTTCCTTAATTCACTCAGTGAGTGGCGAGGAGGAATTATATTTCGAGGCGAATGTTTGGTGCAATCGGGGGAGCTTTTTGAACCGAGAAAACGCGTTCGTTAATTGAAGCAAAACTGCTGATTTCATGAGAAAAAGATCGTATTCTTGAAAGAATTCTGGCGCAAGGTCAGCTAAATCGAATTAATATTTGACACACAGTAAAAAGAGTCGATGCAAAGAAGACCTCAAAAACCCACCAAGGAATAAATAATAAATCTTTACGGAAATGAAAACTGTTGTCAGCCCAATTTCAATTTTTATTTATCTTTCGCAGTTTTACCATTCGTTTATGAAAACAAAATTTCATGGAAGTCAATTGCAATACTAAATAAAAGAAACTCCTTTCTCTAAATGAGAAATTAGACAGATTAGAATTATGCTGCAATGAATGGGCACCGTTGTCTTTTTCGTTGGCTACCAATATGCACCTATCGACATCGGCAGAAAAATCATCACAAATTACCGATAATAAACTAATTCCATGCAACTTATACTCAGAAAACCAATCTTCTTCAAGATCTAATTTGTGGAAAAAAGATTTGAGATTACGTATGCCTATGGCGTAATATTACCGTAATTTTTGGGGTATAATGCGCGCATTAAGCGTGAAAAAAGTTAAATAATCATTACTGCGCATTATGGACGATGCGCTTAATAAGCCGATAATAAAACCTGGAGAAGAAGTTTTTATACTTCTTTTATGGGGGTCAAAAGAACTTGGTGCTGACAAACTTTTATACTACCTTTGGTTTTTATTATACAATATTATACAGTAAAAGCAATTTACATTATATTTATTCACTTTACATTCCACATATAAATATACTTCACGTTTATTTAATGCAAAAGCTAATGCAAACGCGAATTCAGTGGCTCTCTTCCGTTTTCCGTTCATAAAACCAAGGATACCAGGTTTTCTCAGCAACCTTTAAGACGGCCGCCTGAAGATGAGATATCTATTGTTAGCCAGCCAGTGTTTTAGTGACTGTTATTCTGTGTGAACTCTGTAATAATAAAGTTCAACAGTAAGGCAAATTACTTTGCCATTAACTAGAGCTGACATAATAATAAATGCAATACATGAATGCAACCACTCTTGATGATACCAATCAAAGAAGTTAGGGGACGCTATTCCGTACTTTTACCAATGTTTGCTACTATAATCGATGTTCATAAAGATGTAGGGACAAAACGTTTGAATTATCTATCAAATGGATATCTATCAATCATTCACTGAAAAACGCAAAAAATCCGTTACCTGGCATCATACAAGAGAGCATGAGCATCCTACTGGTCGCTTATACCAAGTCAGCTAACGCAGATGCTAATAAACAAAATTATCTCCAATTGTCCAAAAGACTACTGCACTTCAAAGTGGAAGCCCAAGGATGGAGCAGGCATTGCTAGTTATAGTATCTATGTATCAGAAATAATTTAAAAGGGAAATTTCTTAACATGTACATCAACGACCTTAAAACCCAAAAGAAAGTAAACAGAAGTAAATTGATCGATAAAATTCATAATCTTGTATTCAGAAATAAATTTATGCGCCATAGCTTTTGAAATTATTTTGAATTTCCGATACAAGGTAAATGGGGAGATAGCTAACCTAGATGATGCAAAGAGATAAATGGTCTGCAAACGTTATCCGGGACATCATTAATAATGATAGCGATGCCGTTTAGCAATGCAGGTTGAGTGGTTGAAGAATTTGATTTATCATTTTGAGACTCACTTAACCATGTGACTAAAATTGCAGGGTTTAGGCTTAACATTTCATGGATAGTGTAACGTTAGAATCTGATGGAAATGATTTCTGCACCAAAGCTCATTATGCAAAGTTAAAGTTGAAAAAATGCAATTATTAAGTTTAAAATAAGGAAATTCATAATAATAAAGGCTGAATCCTGGCTATGCTGATGGCTCCTAGGAAAATACTGAAACTGCATGTGAAACAATCCGCTTGCTCAAATTAGCCCAAGCAGCAGTTCGCTGTACTAAAACATGTCTGGAGGTAAACGGAAATAATTATATACCTTTTTCAGACGCGCATTTCGCCGCTAGATGGCAGAGCAGCGCTACTTCCGTCCGCCATTATGAGACGTTGACTTTTAGAGTTTCAGGCTAGAGAGTGTATGGGACAAGAACGATTTCGGCACTTGCAGGCAACCCCTTTTCTATTTCTATTGTTTTTAATGCTCATATGGAAAAGCTAAATAAGCAGGGCTCATGCTTTGCCGTGGTAGGTTGCTCAAATAGCTATTTTCGATTGCGACAACGGAAGAAACAAGTTTGTGTTGCTCACGCGCCTTTACAATGTGAAGATTGCCCTTGCTTGGTGCCTTTTTCTTTAATTTTGTTTCCCAAAGATGACGCAGAAAAGCTGAAATAGATGAATGCAATTAACAGAAAAATTCTTATATGTCACAAGGTAAGCCGTGTATTCGTACTATGTTTCCACAAATCAATTCTTACTCATCAGCAGTGCAGGATGTATGTAACCAAAGTTGAACAAGACTTGGGCTTAAGATGTCAGCTTTCAGTGTACTGGTCCGGATAGCATCCGGATAACCAACTTTTTAGCGACGGATACCTAGGAATTTACATAAGAATTTATACAGAAAGTATATGCTGCCAGTGCGTTAACATTTCGTTAAGTTTTAATCTTCACTATCTTTAATGGTTAATCTAAACGATGAGTGATCAGGCGACCAAGGTAAGTGACTTTATTTTTTAAGTGGGGGGAGACTCCCTCTAACGAACTGATGTATACCCCCTTTTCTATCTAGTCACAGTAAATGGCTAAGAAGTGATAGTTAAATTGATAAAAATTTCATTTACCTTGGTCGCATGATTAGTCATCGCGCGATGTGCAGAGAGTGAAGATATATTAACGAATCTGTATATTTCATCTGTATATTTCACATTTTCCATCCACTCTCGAATTCTCATAAAAATAGTTGCCATGACTTATGTCTCAATCCTCGTATTAAAAGAAATATATAATCTATAGCCTACATATATTTTGTGTAAATTCATGTGCAATAAAGTTATATGAAAACTGTAAGTATACTGAAATATATATATTCTGCATCTTGAAATTTATGTAAATATTAATCTAACTGTTTAAATGAGCTAACATTTAACATTTTTGTATTTTAAATCAGTTTTTAGCTTATCTGCGATTAAATCAGTCATTTTTGATCCAGAACAAAAGCTTAATCCAAACGCTTCGTGCTCAAGCTGAGTGCTCAAATCGCTCAAATCACCATCTCGTAATGGCGGCCAAGTCACGTGACCGCGCGAGCCCAACTTCCGCTGAAAAATGACTATAGCACCTCTTGTAATTGTAGGGGTCAAAGATTAATATCCTGAAGTCTGAAAAAGTTTAGTATTAAGATGTTTTTCACGTTTTTCTTTTGCCGAAATATGTACATATTTTTTGGCGGAAATTAAAGGAAATATATTTTGAATAGACTATAACACTAGACCATTGGTTTCGAAATTTTTTCGACTCGCGAACCGATCTGAGTTGCGCTAACCCTTGAGAATTATACATACGTACTAGTATTTTTGTGAGAGTTGGGGCATAAGTTATGGCAACTAATTTTTTTTTTTGTTCTAATGTGGGTGAAAAATGTGAAATATACAGATGCAAGGACAAGGAATGAGCGAAATGTACGGACATTTAACAACACACTAACAATTTGCTCCTCATGCTTATTAAGATAGTTGACATAACATTACAGGTTTCAGGTTCCAGAATCAAAAATGCCAGAGAATGTTCTGGTATTTCTGATTTCTCTCACGGAGAACGGCTATTTGGATATATTTGGAAAGGATATTTGGTATATTTGAATATAGGAGCGTTTTTCAACTCCTGAGGGTGGTTGACTGAGAAGTGAGTTAACATTGCTCTATGTGCAACAATAGGAAATCACAGAGCCATTTCCGATGTTATGGAAACATACTTCTCATGCACGGCTTTCTTGAGACATATGAAATTTTTGATATCATCCCTTAGCTCTCAGAAAAAAATATTTGCCATGACATACTCTAACTCTCGTATTTAACCAACTACTCGCAGAAATCCATGTTCCTAAAAAAGTCTTCATTTTTAATATGTGAAACGAGATTCAGGTGAGTATTCATCAAGTACCTAATATTAAATGACTTTACAAATATAATTACATTATGATTTACCTAATCTAATTCTTCTACCTGCTATCATAATATCAGACTGTAGGCCACTATTTCATATAAAAGCGGTAGCAAATAATAAAACTGTAAAAGAACGACACTTTTCTTGCCTCTTTTAAGAATGCGTTTAAGGAAACGAGGCCTAAGATTGACATGCCAACAAGGCTGCTAGAAGGCAAACAACGCAATGGGATACCTGTTATTTTTAGACTTTGCCTTAGGCATCTAAATTGACATCATGAAGAAACTAATTACTTCCTACATGACTATTTATTAAAATACCCTAGGTTGGTTAACCGTCTATGTAAACAAGGCTATTTTGAGCAAAGAGGAGCCGTGGTTTATGTTTTGATTTTGGCTTCTGTTAGGAAAAGGAAAAGACATATGCGGTTTCAGAATTCATTTATGCTCATAAGTAAATGATAAGCGGACGACATTATAAGGTTGCCATTTATGTGTTTTCTTTATAACTTTGAGATTAAAATTGCCTCTTTAATTCTGGTCTCATAAAGTTAACAAGAATTTTTTAATCAGCTTAAAAAATGGAGCTAAATTTTATTAGTAAACTTAACATTTTATTAAATGATTTTTCTCCCAAATTTACTTTTCTTGAATTCTTGATCAGCTTAAATCTTTTCTTCTAAATCTTTTCAGCCTGACAGTTTCAGCTCAAAGAAATAAATATTATTAAATTTTCTAATTTATCATAACCTGTCGACAATATCTACAAAAGACTGGTTTTAGTGCAATAGAATAGTTTTGTAATAAATTTTTGGAAATCTTCAAACGCTGCAATTGCCAACAAACAAATTTGAGTCAATATTGAATAGAAGACATTGCTTCTGTATATCATGTATGTTTGTTATTATTTTGATTTAATAACTTTTCCCCCCCAGAAATAACTCTCATGAAATCCCTGATTAAAAGCTTTAAAAATCAAGTACAGATGGTGCTCTGTACGTGTACGGATTGCAACGTTCGTTGCTGGCGTTTGGCTTCGCTGTCCTTCGGCCGAAATGAAATTGTGAAAAGTGATTTCGCGTAGATTGAAGCTCCCATCGGATGAAGAACGTCAAATTTGACGTTATTCATTATCTTCGTTGTTTACGCACCAATAACATTGCCCATCATTTGTTTGCCGAAGAACTGCCTGCCAGGTCTATTCACTTTGAAAATAAACAGACCTCGGGCTTTGACTAAATTGATATTTATTTATAGCAAAATTTCAATTCTTGACTGAAAATTTAAAACTAAGGTAAATACGAAAAATACTAACTTTCAATGTTCCCTGTCCTCTTTCACCATTTGATTAGGAAGAAAGTGTTCAAAGCAATAGAACGAGTGGGCCATGTTTTACACTAATTATCATTAAGATGTATTTTTTATTAAGTTTTGTAAATATATTTACATTTCATGGAGGAATTGGAAAATGTTTGGTAATCTGATGTCTGCTTGCATTTTCTCTTTCTTCGTTAAATACAATTTTCTAAATCTTGATTTGTTTTAAGATGCACTGAAATGTACAAAAACATCCCGTAAAGTTATACAGTGCAATAAACTAAAATATACGCTTGAAAATTGAATATTGCTCAGGAATAATTTAAACTGAAGTTTTTTTGTTTAGATGTCTGTAGAGATCATATTTTCTATTTGTTGAAGATAATTAAAAATGCACATCCTCTTCATAAATTTTTCAAAAAAATGACGATTAAAAGGAGAAACAAATGGAAGTTAATATCGATGTCAGTTACCACATTCGCATACCAAAAGATAATACGCTCCGTAAGTTTTGTAAAGATATAAGTTCATAAGTAAACAACAATCTATTCGAATCAATTTGAAGATGATCATCTATGCTAAGTTATCAAAGATATTTGGAAAAACAATATTTAAACGTGGCTCTACTTCGGCAGTTACACAACTTTTTGCTTGTATTACAGAGGGAAATTATGGAGGCCTGCTCTCAACCTATTTCGCACGATATTTCACCTGCAAAGCTTCTGCCAGAGATTTGAACAAGTCGGTCGTTGTGAAGAGTTACAGTGCATGACGAATACTACCGTGAGCATTAATACCTTAAGAAAAGAGCATTAATACATCCTTTGTTTTCATGGAAGAGCTGCAGCACACAAGCCAAACATCACAAGAAAAGCAGAGAGATGGTGGATACCACTTTTCCACAAAATGAGTTTATTCAATAAACTCATTTTGTGGAAAAGCGCTATCCACCGTGTCTCTGCATTCAAGTATCCACAGACAACTTAGGTCAGTAAATTATATTTTCTCTATATAATATTTGTTATCAAGAAAAAACAAGGCAGCTCGTCTGGCTTACAAGGGAACCGCTTTAACATAGCCGAACCGCTTTAACAATGGAGTCTTTGTATGGCTATGTATGCTGAAATTTTTTCGTTTTCGCGGTTTCTTTTGAAAGAAACATAATTTCGCACTGTCTTATTTTGCAAGCATCTATAGTAGCTTCAGATGAGTAACATATTTCAATTTGGTGGAAATCTGTGAAATACATGTTCGAGGGATTCCCTTGTTAGTGCAAAGAACGTGTGAAGCAGTGGAAGAAAGTGCCATAAAGGGATGAATCGAGGTTCCATTCCAATGGTTGAGTACGAATGTAGAGAAGCTTGGAAAATAGCCGTTGTTCCCACAAAGAAATGTCGATCAATACCAGTGTGGAAGCATGAAGGCCGATCAATATCTGGGCATTTTGGATAATCAAATGCTTCTCATCCTCTGGTGGTTCTATGGAGTGGGCGATTGTTATTATCATATCAGGACAACAACGCCTCTTGCCACAAAATTGCATCTGTTATGGAGCGGTATGAGGAGTATGTGTTCAACGACTGCTCTGGCCTTCACAGAGCCTTGATATCCACCCCATAGAACATCTGTGGGACGAACTATAACCACAGTTATTTAAACATTCAAGCCAACTTGTCCGAAATTAGTTGTTGAACTTGATATTGCTTTCGTGGAGGATTGGAAACAAATTCTAGTCAATATCTACCAAAAATTAATGATAACCTTCACAAAGGGTATACATGGTTATCCAGATCGAAGGCGGATATATCAGATATTAGAATATTGTGTTCGTGATATATGTTTATTGGTGTAGTGTCTGGACAAAAATGGTAGTTTGTGTATTTTATACGTCTAATAATATAAAGGATGACCCATTTGAAATGTCATGATTTCGTTTTGTTACAATTAACATTTATTGCATACTTTGGTAATTATATAGCAATTATAAGATTTGAAGTATGCAGTAGATTTGGTAATTATATATGTCGAAGTTTATAGACAAACATCACCAGACTTTTGCAGGTGTATCTTTCGTGATACGGATGATGTCCAGTTTATATTCGATTTCGTTCCAGATGCAATACAGTACATGCGATAGCACTCATAATTCGTGTCCGCAGGTCTTATAAGTACCATAAAAGCTATCTTTTTTGTATCCCTCCCCCACAAAAAAGAAGAAATCTAAGCATGCAATATCTGGCAAACGTGGAGGCCACGGTATTTTCCACCGCATCCTATCCGTCTGTTGGGAAGAATCTCCGTCCTGTTGAAAAATGAGTTGTTCCAAATGGGCTTTCTGCTGCAGCATATCTATATACGTTTTTCCTGTTACGATGCTTCCCATGAAGAAGAAAGGCCAATTATCAAGTTCAACATTACTCCTCTATATACATCACTTTTGGACTTCATTTTTTTTCACTGCGCCTGGCACGTGAGAAGTGGCTTCATCGGAAAACAAGATGGTGTTCAAAAATTTAGGATCCTGATCAATTCTGTCAAGCAAAACTACAGTTTTCTGGATACCAGACTACAGTTTATGCCTTTTTTCTATGACGAGGTCATTTTTTTTTCTTTCACTGAAAATAACGCTGCGGAAATGCTACGGATAACGATGGAAAAATTCAGGCAAAAACTTTCGAACGTAAGGAACGAAAGTTGTATATGTCGCTTGAGATAAAATATGTGTTTTCCTTCCCGCTATATAATGCAAGGCCTCCATCAACTTCATCATTATTATTTGACGAATTTTTCTGTGTTTGCATAATAACTGCTCTTAGCATGCAGTATATTTTTGCGTGATTATATTTCATAGCCAAAGAGCGCCTTAGCATTTAATAATAGAGTTGATCGAGTAAAAAGGATTGCGAAATTGACTTTAAATAAAGCCAGTCTTGGGTAAAGCAAAATAAGATGAAGTAGGATTATTACACTAGAGCACGCGAACAAGTGCCCTTTTTAAATTTTAATAATTCTTGTTGTTTAAACAAAGTAAATTATCTCTGTATTTTGTAAATCTTTGTTTCATTGAGCGTTCGTATCTAAGTATAATTCTATATTGAGCTTAATACGAAATTTAGAAGATCAATAATAACAGCGCGCTACATACTTGCAATTTAATTTACTTTTCCTTTTCGTTTATTGTAGCCTTTCACCGTGACATCGACGAGGAATTTTAATAAAAACCGAGCAGCCTCATCTCCGCGCAGTAGGGTAATTATTTTTTGATATTCCATAAATCCGTAGGGGTAACGACTTTATATTTGTACAGATGCTTTAGATACTATCGGCGGAAAAAATATTGTTAAATTGGAGGTTTAAATTGAACTCTGGCAGTTTGGTGCTGAAGACGCGTTGCCATTCAAATGAGTATTGATTTCTTTTCGGCACAGGGTCCAAATCTTGCAACACAAGATAGCGAACTTTCGTGGGTTTGGTGCGGCGGCGGCACTTGCGTGGGTTGAGAGGCGGCGGCGGCGGCGCCATGAATAACGTTGTCATCTAGATCCACGGAAAGAGGAGGAGGAGGAGGAGGACGGGAAAAAGGGGGGTGGAGGACACGGGGTGGTGGGGATGGAGGAGAAAAGGATGGGGGAAGTCGCTCTGGGTCGCGATTGATTGAAACCTGGCCTCGCCAAGTCGCTCTATTAGATGGGAGCCCAAAACACCTGCGCGACAATTATGAGCAGAAAGTAATTAAAGGGAGTGGGTCTTCCTCCTGACAGCGAAAAGAACACATTTCGTGAGACTTGTTGTGGAGGATGTAATCGAGAATAAATAAATTGGATGAAGCTGTAGAAAGAATTATAAAAAAAATTCGAAAGAAAATAAGGGGCATCCATCGAAACGTGTAGTTTAATTGAGTTTGAAAACTCGATCAATAAGAGAGGAAAATGAAATAACATTGGAAGGGGTTCTTTTTTCTCTGTAATTTAAAACTGAACTATTTCCAAGTACTTTCTCCTCGCGTTGTGCTCGAGTTGACTACGATGCTGGGTGGTTCCTCCATGTTAGCTCATTATTTTTAATCTTCCTTATCTGTGTCCATTAATGATTAAAACGTTAGCAGGCAATTATGAAATCCCGTAAAATAAATCTATTCTTAATTAATTCAAATCATTTTGCCTACCACATAAGCGAATTAAATTTAATGGTATCAAATGACTAATTCTTTGGCGTTACTTTTGCTAATGCAAAAATCCGATGCTCAGGTGTGAGTCAGACTTAGCGATGAAATTGCAATTACGCCCTCATTAACGACATCACCATCTTTCTACATAAGTCATTTTAACGTTGCCCCAATTAATAATTCATACGAATAATTAAATCAAGATTATTACCTTAGGTTAGCCTCATTTTAACCTGAATAAAAACCATAAATTAAAAGGCCTTTTTATTTCTATTCGAATTGAACATAAATATTCGAATAAGCACCTTATTTAACAAACGATTTAATGTGCAAGTAAACATTCATAAAAAGGAGGTGAAAAGGAAGTGTGTAATAAATTCACAGCATTCTTATTTGACTGTAGAAAATTTAAGCATTGAAAAATAATAATTCTGTAGGCTACTTATCGTGAATTTTGAAACGTTTTCCATTCAGATACACAGATAACAGGTAATTCAATTATGTGAAAAATGATAAACATTTCTTTTAAATATAAATATTTATGAAAAAATCTGTGGCATGTTAAATTTAAAAATTATATTTTTAAAACATCGCTGATGGTATTAATTTACGAGTATTTAGTTTAATAATGATTTGCGGTTTTAGGTAAACTTTATTACTATTGAAAGATAAGCATTCTAAAATGTCGATGAGGAAAATTACAAATATTTTACAAAAACCTAACCCCTGAAACATTTTATGTCGGAAGGACTATGCGATTTTCTAGTATTTATTTAATGAGTTTCGGTGCTTTTAATCGTATTCTTATAATTGACAAATATTAGAACTTTAATATCAGTAGTAATAAATTAAATTAATAAAATTCGTATATTACACATAAAAAGAAGGTTCTACCATGTTTGTACATGCAATAAATTTTATCTTGTATCTACCAGGAAAAACATTACAGATTTTGTCTTTAACTGATTACGGTTTGGATTCACTGTTGCAATTGCATTTAGTATATGCAATGAGATTCATGAAAAATATTTTTTCCAAAATTTGGCCGAGAAGCTTGCACATTATACCTTCTAGTTAAATTATAAGAATATTAAAATTTTTAAGGATATTTTAAACGATCTTCCATAAATTGCGAGGATATATTAGAAAAAAGGTTACAAGGGTAATAATGGCAAGTAATTACTGTGGACAGAAAATACAAAAGTGAATTAAGAGGTATACTTGCCGATCAGTTTTCCACATAATTACCAAATTCATTTAAGCATTTATCTGAATGCAAGATCAACTTGCTACCCGGCTTGATAGAAATCACTGTTTGAAAAGAACCTTGTTCCACAGTTACCCGTCGATCATTTTCAATTATTTCTAGGATGGCCGCTCGCTGCCCTATTGCGGTTTTTCACATCCTTTTTGCCCGATTGAAAAGAGCGACACCATTTCGCTACATATTGTCTGCTCATTGTTTCTTCACCATAAACTTCCACGATTTGACTCAGCCCTTAAGCGACGAATCACGACTCACCCCTACAAGCGAGACCACTTTTCTAAAAGTCTTGTCATTTACGTCGCTCTGACGCGTTTGCGAACTGACACTACCTATCCCTACAAACACTATAAGACAACAAGCGCCATCATTCTCCACTCTGAGGAAAAAAATATTCTCTACACAACAATTACTTTTCAAATGCTGTTGCTTGTAACCTTTTTTTGGATCCATCTTCGTATTATATAAATCTAGAGCACGATATTGCCAGAAACTGTTTGAAAATCCCATACGGTATAATAAAGGAAATAACAAACCAATGTGCATTTAATATTCATACGCGCATTTCGACGACAGGGTCGTCTTCTTCAGCGAAACACTAGATAAAGATACAATTTTTGAATATACAGTAGCGAATAAACAAGTTGACTTCTAGATTACAGAGATAGCTAATCACAACGCTGGAATCTCGGGGATCGTCCCGGACGTGTGATTTAAAGGCTTTGCAATCACAACGTTCATAGGATCATTAACGCTAATTAGACACTTTGACGATCTACATCGTTCCCAAAAAAATTTAACAACAAAGGATTTTTGATTGTATGTAAAACTTCAACAGGCGATGTATCATTATGTTTTACTCTGTAAGATATGGTTCGCAAAAGCCGAGTTATCAACGTTTCCTCTGCTGATGCAATGACTCTTTATGTATCCATTATGTTATCACGCTAATGAAGAAGACCTGGTCCTCGAAATGTGTATACGCAATTAAAATTCTATGTGGAAAAATGTTTTCCTTATTTATATTTCATAAATAAAATTACTGGGGAATTTCAGACTCTGTGGGTAAAAGGAAAGAAATTAAGCTTTTCTGCTGAGTTTAGTGCCCAAAGTACAGCTTTACTACAGATGCCTACTATAAAATATTCGAAGTAAGTCACATGTGCAAGATTCAAATGCCAAAGGAACAGCTCAGAAGTAGGGGGTCATTGGCTATAATCAATTCGGCCAAGAATTAATATACAATTGCTTGCCTCATACGACTGTTTGTTTAGAAAAAGACTGGAAAACTTTTTTATTATTCAACTATACGAAATCATTAATGGAATAATTTTATGATTATACGAATAAATAGCCCGTTCTGTTATAATTATAACTTTTCCATCAATTCTTTGATGAACCTTCTGTGGAAGCTCGTAATCCGCAATACATTTTTCATACTCTCCATCAGCAAATTGTGTAGAATGAATCATGGTCTTCGGCTAAAAAAGAAGAGAAAATAATGTACAATAAGACATGCAACAAAATTTTTGCAATCTCGTATAATGTATACATTTTATAACGCGCATGAGATTAAAATTTACTGGCGATGTGGAAGATGTGTTATCCATCGTTTGGTGAAACTTCACTTTTTTGATCAAAAACTACCAAAAAACGTGAATTCCATTCAACTTGGCTCAGTCATTTGGTGAAACATCAGCCTGAAGCATACGCCACTTTTACCTACTACGGACATAATACCCATAGAATCTCCAACCTATTCCGTGAACACGTCTCGGAGTTGCTTTCCGCACGCGCAACATCTCCAGATTTACACTGAATCCCATCAAGCAGAGCTACACGGACGACATTTTCCAGTGCGCTGGCGTATATAAGCTGCGTTGCCCAGAGTGTGAGGCCATCTATGATCGGTTCCACGTGCCGATCCTTCTATGAACGGTTCCGCGAACATAGAAGAGCGTGGGTCAACCGAGATGGCAAATCGGCCTTTGCTGACCATCTAATCGAATCAAGACACCGGATGGTCGATATCAACCAATGTATGGGCGTATTGTGGAAAGGACGAGACAGGGATAAAATTTTATTCCGAGAAGAAATTTAAATTAGAAAACATCAACGTACAATTTTGTATATGCAAGATCCTCCTCCTGAACAATCAGACATCCTTCGAGAGGAACGGCCTGATTGATTACATAATCGGGCTGGACAAGGACTATGGAGACCGGAACCGAAGAGAATCTTGCCATTAGGTCGGCGCTCTTGATGATGAGCTTCCGATTAGGTCCGCCATGCGTGTTATTATAAAAGTGTTATTTTTATGGCACTGTCTCCTAGTTTCATTTTGTAACATTGCAGCCTCCGATGATGATGTAATATCGAAACGCGTTAAGCATTAAACTTTGTTTCCGTATCACTTTCTTGACTTTTCTTTTTATCGTTATCACCTTTTTGATTAAATACAACCAAAGATGGGCCGGTCAGATGGCCGAGAGGGCTAGGGCGTAGGCTTTCTACTTCTCAAGTCCACCTGGTCATGGGTTCGAACCCGCCGTGGGCATGGATGTTTGTGTTTGTCCCGGGCTGCGTACAGATATAACTTGTGTAAAAGGCGCAAAATGAACTGAGTAGTCGACGCCAAAAATTCTAATAAACCAAACCAAAGCAACCAAAAATGTGATTTCATTCGATTGACTCGTACGTTTGGAGTACTTCACTGTTATTCAGTCTTCGGTTGTGGCAAGTATTACATATGAGTGATTTCTTGCTCTTTGTTATTATACACGTGAATATTACAACGTATGGTGCCCAGAAGAATTTTCCCTGGTAATTTTGGATTTGCGCAGCCAAAAATATCATTCTACATCATATAACTTTCACAGTTTTTTGTAGTCCTTCTATGATGCAAGCTATCTTTTAGCAAAGCTACATCTTTTACTACATTTCTTTTTAAAGGAAACTATTATAATCTTTTTTCTATACTTCAAACTCCATTTACGCTAAATAAACGAAATTTTACACTTTCACCTTTGCTTTCCCAAACAGAGTTCTCTTAATTCATGAAATAATAAAAATATAAACTATCATCTTATTCCTAAGTGGCCATCACCCATTTGTCCATTGCCCAGTTTACTATCATCCATTTGACCATGTCCCAGTAACTCCACTTAGCATAATCAATTGGAAACTCGATCCAGATTATCGTGACTAAGCCGTTAAAATAATTAAATGAAGCCACTTTATATGTTTGGATTCTTAATCAAAAAGATATATTCTACTCGGTAAAGCTGTTTGATCGAAATTTATGAGATAGAAAATAATTGCAATATCAGTAATTTCATTTTGTGTTGATGAACTTAATAGTTTGTCATTTTTAAATTATGGAAAATCTGTTGCTGTTATATATTATATATGAGAAATTTTATTTGCTCTGAAATTTCGTTGATTGCAATCGAATTGTAATGTGGCTGCGCACTACAGAGTCAACATTGCATACGTTATAGATAATTGCCGCTAATACGCTTTCTAAAGCTTGAAGCTCTTTAGACGAAAGCTGAATAACAAATTTATTCTAGATATCTTGTAGCTGTATTTTAATTTATAATAAATATAATACCATCTGAAAATAAGTTCAGTAATTCAGCATAATTTTGAAAATGATACATGCGATCTCGTCCATAAAATGCTATTGCTGTTTGGAAAATTATAAAAAAAACATGAGAGAAATTTTCCTCATTCTTATTCCGAAAAGAAAATATGTGAAGCGATAACATAAATTTATCCAGCTTTTTTCCAAATGGCCGCTCAGACATTTATGGAACACTTTGGGGGAAGGAAATGTATAATATGTAGCTTTATTTGCATTACCAGTGCAGTATATCATCCAGCACAAGAAAAATCTGATTTTCTTGTCTACCAATATAAAATTGATTTCTAAATTATCATACGATTAAGATCTTGGTTATTGTTTACGTCTCTTCAATTCGTCTTGCTTCGACAAGCTAATTATAAAAATACTTTTTGATTGCACGTTTCAATAACATCATAAAATGAAATTTCGTTATTATATAGTAATTAATAATCACAAGAGCTCTAATGATAATTATTCCTATGAACTTTATTTATTAAAACTATCAATTTTGAAAAGAATTATGTACCTTAATGTGCATGTACTCATACTAATTATATTATATTAATTTATTCAATAGAAGTAATAGAAATTAATTTCAGAGCTTCATAATTCTATTATATGACTAAATATGGCTAGGGCTATCTCTTCATAGTAGCATACGTGATTGCTTCTAGAAAATTTTCCACTTGCAAATTTCATTGGTTTGAATTTGCAAAATGATTATTTAATTCACGAAATATTTACATGGCTGAAGCTAAGCTGACATTATTATGTTTGCTGACCATGATTTTATAATAATATCAGTGAGCTCAATTATGCTTCAAATAAACCCGTGCACGCTGCACATTGGAATCCATAGGCATTTCAAGTGGAAAGTGCTGAATTTTTCATCAGTCCAGTATCTAGAGTTTTATTTACTCGCAAAGATGGAATAGGCCTACGTAGATGAGATAAAGTTCTGAAAAAAAAATGCAGTTGTTCCTCAATCATTTCCATCTTCCTTGCGAAAATTTCTCTGTTCATTCAAATCGTGAGATCGCAACTCGTGTTTCATTTAAATTTTATATGGTTGACAATAGTTGGCTCGAATTCCGCGCATTCGAATCCCGCCAAGGGCATGGATGCTTTTGTTTGCCCCTTTACTAATAAGCTTGGAAGACCAAGCAAAGCCTCAATAGGGTGCTCCCCTGCTAGGTTAACTTTCCAATAGATCCAATGGTTATTTAACATCCTCAATACCGAAAAGGTAAAAGAGGAATAGAAAAGTGATAAATGGACGGTAATTTGTAAATCTGACTGACGTTTCTCTTCGAGATGTCCAGAATAACCGAGCGACAGAATGTAGGGCTAAACTGTAAATCTCCTCTGCAGTGTATGTGAACTGCCAGATTTTTTCATACTTACAGCAGACCCCGTGATGCTGAAGTCGTTAGCCCAACTTAAAATGATCTGGCGTGTCGGACCTTATGATTTCTACGGATAATTAATAACTGTTAGAGTAATATTTTTTCGTAAGAGCAGACGCACCATTCTTGAAAAACATTGCAGTTCGACGGCTTTCAGCCGCTTAATAGATCAACGAGTGAAATCTGTCGGACCCTGAGTTTAACTGTAATCAACAAGAAAGGAAGAAAAGAAACCACTAATCCACATAAATGATTTTTTATTTTATTTTATAAAAAATTTATGTGGAATAATGGTTTCTTTCCTTCCTTTCCACAGTTTTGGCTATTTACATATTTCGTTAACTGTAATCAATTATATTAAAATCTAAGCAATCAAGAAATGTTTACGTATTATTTAAATGTATAATCTTAAAAACTACATTTCTTTTATTATTAATTCATATGAAAATTCATCCAACGGTTCGTTTTTGCTGTCAAACTAAGCGCTGGAGGCTTAACTAGTAACTAGTTGGAGGCTTTTACGCTGTGAAAATCGGAGTTTGGTGTGCAGTCTCCGCACAAAGAAGAACTGGTCCAAATTTTATTGACAGGACTGTTATCACTGCAGACTGTTACAGACGCATTTTCATGAAATTTATAGAACAACTGGAAGATATAGAGCTGGATCATGGATATTTTCAACAAGACGGAGCTACATGCCATACATCAAATGAACCCATGGAGGTTATCGAAATTTCTTTCTTGGCCCGATAATCGCATAAGAGATCAATGGCAGCATAATCTCAAACGAGCGGCCAGTAACAATGCAACGACGAGTTCAGTTGTGCCTAGAGCAGGATGGAGATATTTTCAACATTTACTCTAGTAACAAATAGAAGTCGGCATCATTATTGTTGAAATAAATAAAGAAAGAAATGCGTTACTTTTATATGAATCATCCTGCATTAGAATAGCAATGTAAGTAGCAAACATAATATGTTTGTGAAAACTCCTTAACAATTTTAAGAAATTTTACGGGTAAATAAGAAGGTTCTCATAGTTAGTGCCGGAAACCGCAAAAAATGAATATCCATATTTCATTAAAGAATCAAATATCATACTTTGAAAATTAATTAAAATTTAAACACATAATCCTATTTCTAGAAATGTAAGCACTTCGAAACTGGGAATCTTCCTCGATAACCAAAAAGCGGAAATTAAGTTTTGAATTAATTTAAGTGAGAGACGAATAGAATCGGCGGATGGATTTTCTGCCTTTGAAATGCAATTCTACGAAACTGCAACTGAGCGCTTTCGTTCGATGGGGTTCAGTTCACAATTTTCGACTGTTTTCTTCGTTCAAACATCCGAAGGTTGCTCCTTTGATCTTTTCCAATCCGCCATTCTTTGTTCGGATGCATTTTTCACTCTTTGCAGCTGTCATCCCTTCTGGTCCGATCTAACGGGAATGTTTGGAAATTATTGTTCGGTCTATGGAGGCTAAGCCAGCGCAACCATCGACAGCCTATAAGGAAAAATTTCCGCCTCGCCTAGGATTTTATTCGGGCTATAACTCTACCTCGATAAGGACCTAGTTTGTTGTCTGATAAAACTGAAATACCGCCGAATAAAAGTCAACTTTTTGGGGTAGAGAGGGATCTTTGTTTTGTTCGAGCAAAAGACCCGGATAATTGAAACGACGTTCTCGCCCTCAAGGATCCCGATTCGCCTCGCAAAATTGAAAAGTGGAATTTCATGACTTTAAAGAGAAGGGTTTAGGCTCTCTTTTTTATGAGTTCATATTTTATTATTTTCCATTTTCCAGTTTCGTTTCGGTTGGAGGTTACGTTATTTTTAATCCTTTTTATTCTGCTGTTTTTTTGTCATAAAATGCACGCGCATAGTAAATTATTTATTCACTTGTGTTTTCTCATGATGCTATTCCACGCGCTTCTACTCGCTTTTAAAGGCTAATCATGTATTTTAAATGAATTTATATAAATAAAAAGTTAAATAAAATGTTTGGCGTAAAATGAAATCAAATTTTAAAATTTGGAGTTTAAACAACAATTTAAATAGCAATAAATTTAAATGAATTTATAAATTTAAATAATGTCATGCAAACAATACTTCCGCAGGCCCTTCTCCTTATTTGTGCCCAGAAAACTTTTCATAGGCGAAATCTGATATTAGAGAATGTATTAATTAAAGCGCCGAATTATACAAGGTGTGTTTATAAAGTAATGCAAGTGTTGTCGTAAAAAAATTTATTCAAGATGTAATTACAAATTTTTAGAAATCTTCGATGTACTCCCCTCGTGGATCTACATATTTTTTCTACAGATTTTCCCAGGCATGGTAAGCGCGCTGGAAGGCCTGGACGGGGTTTTCTATTAATGAGTTATACTTTCCTAGTCTTGTGAACCAAATAAAAGGATATTTTATCTACTTCAACTTCTAACGTTACACTGGATTGTTGGGACCATTCACAGTGAGAACAAGAGCCAAAGATTCCTTTTTTGGACAGATAGCCATGGAATTCGCCAGATGGAATACTGAACGATTAAATACATAGTTTCTGAAAAAGAATGACAAAAATTTTGTGTTTTTAAAAACTTTTTATTTGAATGGACTAGAATTTTTTTATTACAACGAACAGACAGTATCAAATTTATGTTGGTAGTGCTGATTATTATCTGCACAACATTGCGGCAAACATTTCATAGTTTGATGTAAATACGGCGTCTGTACAAGAAAAAGTATACGAGCCGAGCTGCGAACAAATTCGTGTACGCTCACTTTCCCATGGTGTCTTACGGTTCGCGGAATTTAAATCTATTGTCCCTGTCCAGCGCAAGTTTAAATAACTTTCATTATACAATTAATAAAGGTAAATAAAACTTGCGCATGTTTTGATTATTTTTATTAAAATATTAACATTCTAGTGCCATCCAATAAAAGTTATAAAATCATAAAATGTTGTCATTCTTTTTCAGAAACCCTGTATAGTAAGCATCACAAATGTGTCATTACATCCGGATACAGTAAGCATGTCAAATCCTTGCAAATGAAAGATCAACTCATGTAGCTTGTTTACATGTACTGTTTTTACAATCTCGTCATGAACCGATGAACTACAGAACGTTTTGAGTTCAACAAGCTGCCAGTTTCAGTAGTCTGCCGATTCCAATGTGGAATGTTATTTTCATTTCCTGGATCTTCCTTTATGAAATTCGATGATATTCACCACGAACACTGTCAGCCATTCAAATTTCGCAATTCACAGAATACATTGAATCCTCCCTTTGAACCATATACATCCTGATTGACTGACTTGCTGAATAGTTTGGCATTGATTCTTAGCGTCTTCTCAAGTGATTAGTTGCGCGCATACCGCGAATCGTCTCCACGTTTCCCTAACTATTTGAGTTTTTCTTCAGTGTATTGATAGTATCATCGCTTCCTTTTGTTTGTTACTACAACTTGTGAGAGCCACTTATCCTACAGACATACTGCATCCCGATCTTTACTAAATTTACTAAGCCATAAACATGAAAATAAGACAAATTATGGGCACACAGTGAATTGTTACATTTTGAGAAACTAAAGATTACAGAATTGATCCCAACGCTTTAAATGACGAATTTATACACTTGTTTAAACCTTATTAAAACCTGTAATATGTTCTATTTTTCTTTGTCATAACACTCAACAGAGAGAAAAAGTATGGCTCTACAAATTCCATTGATAAAATCGAAATCGGCAACTTTGTAGCTTATGCCCCTTGGTTCTGAGCTTCTGATATGTTCTACTGTGCAATTTCTTGAGTGCATGTAGAGTACGCATGAAATGTAATAGTACAATTTCTCTATGTTTGTAATGAAAAAAATCGTTATAATTGATGTATACCGCTTATCTATTTACAAGACATAGAATTAATTCAGTGATCGGTAATTATATCAATTTATCAATTTAAGTATTCTTTTAATATTACAAAAGTGGCATTGGTGTAGTGTAAAAAAGCCAGTCCATAAAATTCTATTGAGTTAACAGCTATTTTGAACCCAACAATTTGTGTGCAATTAGGCAAAATTTTTATAGTTAAAATAAGCCTCGCGTGTTGTAATTACTATCGAAATTAACGTTTTCATGAGGTCTGGGGAAAATGCACTGTTTACAAATCTTTATTCACGGACGGAATTAATTACGAAGTTAAAATATTTGGATAGAAAAATCGTTTTTTTTTGTTGCTGCGATCATTAAATATCATTAATTATAATTAGCCCATTATTAGATAAATGTGAAAAAATAGCTAATGTTCGTTTTTCCTTCCTAGTAAAAAGAATGTTACAGTGTTCTCCCCAGAAAATGTTATCAGCTGGGTGGAAAGATAAAATAGCCGGGCGGACAAAACTTAAAAACAAATGAAATACTATGCAGTGGTGTGCAGTTTTTCGTATATTCAGCCGGGCGGCCACCAAAATCAGCCGGGCGGCGCGCCCGTTAAAAAGGGCCTGGGGAGAACCCTGTGTTAGTTAATTAAAATATTTTCTCCTGGTTGAGATAAATTTATTTACGTACAATATAAAAGCAAATCAAGAGTTTTAAAGTATGTCTCCGCCAGCAAATTGCCACCAGATGGCAATAGCAATGATCCCCAGAAGCCAATGCACACTCGACTAGGCTTTTCACAATGGCGACAAATCACAGCTTCACCAAATGTTTTTAAGCAAAACGAATTGAGTCCTTTGAAGCTCATTATCAGAGTTTTGTTCTCGGTCACACGTGAAGAATTTAAGAGTTTTGATTGACTGCATTTGATTCTGTTTAGTACAACTCCTCGCCAAAAAATTAGAATAACGGTATTTTACGTTCTGAAGTTAAATTTGAGTGGAGATTAATCAACGAACTTTTGTAACTACACGTTCAGACTTTTTTTCCTGGATGATGTACTTATTCCTGTAGTAGACCTCAAAAGAAAAATTAATTTATTCAAAATTTAAAATTTAGAAAATAATATAATAATCCTAAGATAGAGACAAAAATTAGAATAACGACAAAAAAAGATACACAAATCACTTTAATCGAAAACGATTCATGAAGTTAATAGTTAATAGCGTCGCCTTTGGATTTAATTACAAGACTTAGCCTATTTGGCATGCTGTTGACGAAATTGGCACATTCCGTACTACTGATATTAGACCGAAATGATTGATTGCCGAATTCAACTCCTGCTTTGTTTGTGGAAGCCTTTGCTGAAGTCTAGCCTTCATCAACTTCCATAAATTTTCATTCGGATTATTGTCTGGTGAATTATTGGCCATGGTGAAGACATTCTTTCTTGGATTTAGCAATATGATTAGACGCACCATCCTGCTGGAACAGAAAGGAATTACAGCATAGATCTCCAGATGATGGGATCGTGAAATTGTCAAGTATTTCTTGGATAGACTGCGGTATTTACTACACCATTTCGGACACATTACTTTCCTACTCCATAAGATTTCATTACTCGGGGATTTTTGATTAAACCACAGAGCATGAAACGGGGGGTGAAAATGCAAAAGTAATATATTGCAAAATTCAATGAGATTTGGAAAATTTTCCAATGAATAAGAAAGTAATGAATCTAATTAAATAATATTGTCAGTCCAGTTCATTGGCTGCGTTTTCAATTGGAGAGCTTATTTCGGGGTTCCCTTGGATGCTACTTCCCAGACCAGGTAAGTTGTCTTCACTCGCTTGGCACGAGAGACGCCCTAAGGTAAGAGTCGAATTGCTGTCGTCTGAATCATACGAAGGAATGGCGCACTCGTGTGGTATCGCAAACTTGGAAGGTGGCAACCTCTTGAGGTAAGTCTACCGTGGCAGGAAAGCTGTTTGAAATAGAACCAGGGATTAGTTTAATACGGCATACAGGAAAGCAGTCAATGAATCAAACACAGAGGTCTATAGGACTTAATTCTACACGATACTAAGGATACCGATAGATGATGATCCCGAGTCCAAGCGCGGACATTCGCGAGGGCACCCAGCGCGAAGACCGGCTGTAGCAACGAGGGGAACGATCACCTCTATGGCCTCCAACCTCCACGGGAGAATAATATCGAAATTTGAATTGGAGTCGTGAGCAGAATCGATGTCGGTCGTCTCCGCTGCGGAATCCGAAGACGTCCTATGCGCGAACCCTCCGGGTTCAATAACGCTGGTCGAGCTGCTTGGCTTAGTATCCTCTTGTGCCGAATTATCGAAGGCTAGGCGATGTCCTTCTTCTTGAAGTGTAGAACACTCAGGGTCACTTTGCAAAATGTCTAGGTTCGTTAAGCAATGGGGCAGAAGTTCACAAGCATAAGTAAGTTCCAAATTTTCATCACTTAATGCTATCTTACATTGTTTACGGTGACTTAATGATTCTCCTTCTAAGCTTTGGACGGGTAATTTCTTACACCTCGCCGGGACCGATACGTTTCCTCTGGGTGGCTGTCGCTCCTTAATCGACTTCGCTCCGGCGTTTCTCTTCGTATCGACTTCGTACTGTCGGCAATCACGCTCGTACGTCGGCGGGCTCGGTTTCCTTCCTTGGCTGCGGATCTCGAGGCCTTATTGTTCGGGAAAACTCAGATTTTTTATGTAAAAAATAGATATAATTTTATTTATAATTAATTATTCTATTTTATTCTAATCTTTAAGTTTTTTTACTGTTTTGCAGACAGTGATTGTCGAGTATATATTGTTTTAATAAATGTTAATTATAAAATCTCCAAGTGATTATCACTGTCTGCAGCTAGTTGTCCCTCGCGAATAATTTTCGTGATCACGAGGATGTGTGTCCCACTATTGTTGATGTCCCTTCCGTGGTTACTGTTTTTTTTTTCAGACAGACCACTTCCAGCTTCTGGCTTGACCAGTCGTCCCTCCTTCAGGTCCTCCACGTCGTTCCTAACCTGCAGCATGGCGTTCAACTTCCATTTATCATTTTCATTCCAATGCTCTGAAAA
>JAHWFO010015425.1:4247680-4303310 GCA_023313115.1 Rhysida immarginata | reverse complement strand
AAAAAAGCTCGTATCTTCTTTCCTTTCTCGTCATTTCCGATGGAATGACATTACATGCCATATGCTGCCATAGTTTTAAAGACCAAATGACTGCCACCCCTGCAACTCCGAACAATTGGGCCTAAGCTTCGTAAGTAATGTAGATTTTGCCTAGAGGAAACTGAATACTGATTTTCACTCCTTTACGTATCTAAATAGCACATCGATCTTTTGTCCTCTCTTAATCCAACCCCTGTAATTCCGACCCCAGTGCACCAATCAAAACAAAACTAAATAGTGAAGGTGGGCATGCACATAGTAAGCTATATTCCGAATTTCAATCTTCTACCTCAAAAAATGTAGAAATAATGAAGGGGACGGACGGACATTATAAAACCAATAACTATCTCCATTCCTCCACTACTTATGGTGTGTCTAAAAAGTCTGACCGGTCGCGACTGGTCAAAGCCCGTCGCAAGTTCGTTTTGGAGCCACAAGTGACTGACTCGAAATTTCGACTATGTCCATTTCTGATCGATGCAGAAACGATGTAGGCATATGGCTTTATTCATTTTAAATTTTCTCACGATTCGGACGACCCTCGATTCATAAAGTAATGACTGGTCGCAATGAGCGTTTTCATAACGCGACCGGAGTCCAACGCGTAGAGTAGAATCAAAATGGCAGACGAAAGTAGATAATTCAAGTGTTCGAGTGCCCGATACGTATTAAATATATTTTGGAGAAAGGAGATGGCGAAATATGATGAGGAACCTTGCTGCGACGCCATTTTGAAGCAAAATGCTCACGACCGCGCTGTCCATGAACGAACAAACGGAAGCAAACGGCCGCCGACGTACCACGTAAACTGTTGGCGACCGGTCGGACTTTTTAGACACACCCTTAATTATATAATTGATGAGCACTTGAGCGATCGTGCGTCGACAAAGCGATTTCACGTGCGCGTGCTAATTTCAATAATGCTTAAAAGATGAACAGAAAGTAACAATATAATCATTCTTGATAAATCGATTGTTATATGAGATGCCATTATCTTGGTATTCTTTATAGTCACTGTTTTAGCACGAGAATTCGACTTGAAGGGGTCCACGAAAAATTCTGAAAAGTTGATATGGCCGAGCTAAGACCTTCATGGTCATATTTCTGAAAACAGAATTTGAAAAAGTTAATCCGTTTTCAAGTTATCGTGCAAACGGCGGACGGCCGGATAAACATACAGACCAAGGGCGCATTCTTATAAGTAGCTTTTTGCTAAAGTTTCTAATAAAACATATGAAAACACTTTTCCACAATAAATATTTTAACTACGCTATAGCGCAATTGGGAAGAAATTGACATCATAAGAAACTGCTCTATGTCTGTCGTATCATCAATGGCAGTCACATTGAATCAAAATAACGATTGAGTTAAAAGCTTGGCATGTTTTGTTACATAATGACAGTTCGACCCATTATATTTGTCATAGGAATAAATTTCTAAGTCACGGACAGACAAATATTTGATAATGTGAACAAAATATGATAATATGCTTTCGTTTATTAACGAATTAGCTCATATGGCCGGCATTGCTCGGGCTGTGTGTGTGATGAAATTTTAGAATATCCGAATTTGAATATAAGTATGAACACAAGAAAAATCCTTAGTATTAATGCAGTAAATATTCATTTTGGAAAAACGAATGAATTCTTTAAAATGCTCGTTCTGGAATTTTGTGTAAAACTGGGCTTGTCCAAAATTCGACATTGCATCTTAAATTTTTAGAATATCATCATCCTTATCTTTAGAAAGGCTACGAGCATTGAATTATTTTGTTTTTATTAAAATACATTTGTTGTAGATTGAGAGTTTAGGAAGTCTTTTTACAGCCCCATCAACATCCCTCTTCAACATCAACTGTTTCAATAGAGGTATTCAGTCACAGAGTTGTATTCATGTATGTAACCATGTCCTGAACGTGATTATTCTTCATCCATGATATCAGTTTTAGCAGCAAGGATTGCCCTCTCACACAATCATTAGTGATCTTTATAATTTTTCTAATATGTTTAGATAAACATAACTTCTCTGAAGGAACTTATTATATTAGAAACACCATATTAAATATAAATTTTCTCCAGTTATTGGCTCATTAGGGAAAGTACCTTCACTTTTTCAGCAAAGGTTTGAGCTGCTGCACGCCTAGAAGTTGTATTCTTTTATTTATTTGAGAATAATTTCTTATATCTCTCCAAAGATTTAATAATGATTTTTATTTATTTATTTATTACTTTTTGTAAAAATCCCCCTTAAAACGTTACTTTTCAGTGCCGGGGCAACACCTCCTAGAGAGAAGGTCTGCGGACAAAAGGTGTATACATTGTTACATCATCATCAAGCGGCCAAATTTAGGGCTTATATTTGGTAGAAATATGATTAACAATAGCCGCTTGATGATGATGTAACAATGTATACACATTTGTCCGCAGGCCTTCTCTCTAGGAGGTGTTGGCCGGGTCCTGTCTTTTTCGTCAGCTGCGGCAAGTATTAATTTCATCAATCATTGTTGACACAACACATAAACACGACCAAACGATTGTTGACGCAAACACGGCAACTTGGATTTGCAGTAAGATAAGCTATTAACTTTAAGGTAATTGAGAGTGCCTCTTACTCTGTAATTAAAAGGAAATACACATCTTGTCAAAAATATGGTTCTTTTTGGTGCATAGTGTATATTTACATAAAAGTCATTTCCTTGGAAATTGTTGTGTTTATAGATTGAAGCCATTAGCAAACAGCTACGCATAATATTTTCAAATTCTTTTGTTTAAATTCGATAATATTGACTCTTCTACGTAGGTCATTTGGCTTTATTACGGTTGAAAGAATTCCATTGAATGTTTCTAAGATAATGAAAGCATTAAATTAAAACGTCATATATTCAATCGTGATCAATGCAATAACTAATTCAAGTGATAAGGTTATATGGAATTGCATTTTAGAATTCTCCAACGAAGGCGAATTTGTTAAATATGTAAATAGTATGGGTATCGAAAATGAGATCGTTATTTTATTTTAAGCATAAACTGTTTCACATAAATGCTTATTTTTGTTATTTATCTGTCGAGTTATTTATTTATTTAAATTGGTGTATCTAATCGAAAAATTGTAGCCGAGGACTTGCACAAATGTTCATTTCTTGCCGTTGAGATTGGCTTCATTTTGCGTATTCTTGGTTATTTATTTTCTTATCTCTTATCTTATTTCCTTCCTTTAATGAAAATTTAATGAAATATTTTCCCTCTATTTTGAGAGAGGAAATTACCACTTAAATCGTTTGGCTTGATGCAAGTGTATTTTTTTCTTTCCTTCTAATTTAATGATGATGGGGGCTTGTTATTTTTTTCTGCCTGAATATGCGTATGGATGGCAAGTTTGTGGGCCAACCGCATAAAAGCTTGAATAGTATTTCGAAATAAACGGCAATGAAAATTATTTATTTCCGGAAAGAAAATGAATGAGCAATTTTTACTGAAAGTTCTTCTAAAAAGCAGCCATTAGCAGTTTTGATAAAAGCTATTCTTGTTCAAAGCTTATTTTGTCGTTTTTCTATCAATTTTACATTCCTCGCACTTTGTTCAGTCTTGTCATTTCAATGTTGCAATGAAAAGTTTTATTTGTGTACAATAGAGAAGAGTTTCAAAATTACGCAAATTCGAGCTCGTAATTTTGATAAAGGATTTATGAAAAAGAACAAAAATTATAGTTTAAAAGCATATTTATAAATTTTAAATTGGGGGCTATTGAAATCGATTTAACAATATAAATTTAACAAGTTTATAAATTTATTACTTCATCTTAGGTCAAGAATAATGCAAGCCATCTTATTCATAGCTATCTTCTGATCTCCATGCATTGTTTTCTTTCCTTGAAGAGGGAATACTCCAAAGATCTGTTTTCGATTTTTTGTCGATGTTATAAACTGCCAACCTCGAAGTAAATGAGCCGTGGAACAAAAGATGTGGACGCCAGGAGGAGCGTTCAGGGGGCCTACCTGCTGGTTGTTTACCAATAATTGGAAGCGTTGAAGCATCACAGAGTGCTCGCGCTCTAATTGTGCTGAGTGGATGTTGGCATTCCAAGGTACATCTATCGGGAACTAGTCCCAGATGCACTACATTCTGAAACATCAGAGAAACAGCATTTATTTTGCTTTGATATTCGATTATAATATCCAAATCGTCTTCTTTGTGAGAAGATGAGCTGGATAATTTAGAATAGAATACCATTCTTATTTTCGTTTTCATCTTTACAGAAATTTTCTGCAAACTGAATTCTTATTTTAAGTCATCCATGTTGAAGAATTCAGTTAATCGTGGCTCTCTTACTTATATTTTGTAGAAATAGAATATTATCTATTTATGAGCAACTGAGCACGAAAGGAATCCGCAATGCTTGTCAATAGATTGAAAGTATACACTTAGTTTAGTCATGTACCGATATTCGATGTTTGAGGTATTTGAGGTTCTTATCAAACCTTCTGAATTATTGAATAAAATTTTATTCCATCGAAGAGGGGCGGCCACTACTCTAGAACCTCTTTATTCAGAGTACTGTCAGAAAATTGATGAGATCCCATCACATTATACTTTAACCATGTTCATGGGCGAATGCAAAATTTGGCACAATGACATCGCAGCAGAAATGTTCCATGTACTAGAAAGTTTTATAAAATCAATATTGGACATTATTATTTCATATTTTAATCAGTGGATGGGAAAATTAATGGACGAACTTAATGGACCAGGTAGCTCTAGATCCTGGATTATAGTTACAGTGGAGATAGTAATATTCTCTACGAAAAGCACTCACTTGTGTTAACAGGACTTTACTCTGAGTGAAAGCAACGACTTTGTGTGTTTTTACAAAAAAAAGACAATTGTGTAGAGAATGAATGTACATCGCGTTAAAATTGTTTATTTTTGGGACACCTGTGGATTATGAATGACCGGATAAGTTTCAGGGCGGAATCAGGAGCTTAAAATGCTTCCTTCTGCCCATTAAAATTTCGATCGTTGTGAGTAGATTGTAAAACAAATCAAAATTACATAAAAAGAAAGTTATTGCGACGGTAAGTCTTTTCATTATCAATAGCTTTATGATAAGATAATGTTGGAAGAGAATGAACCACTGCTTTCATAAATTAGGCCCATTTTAATTTATTAATTTTCTGCCGCGGTTGGGACAGAATTTTGAATCAGATTAGAGAAATTTTTCGGGTTATTAAATACAAAGCTTTTTGTAAATAATCGATTTATTCATTATAAATTTTAAAAAAAAGATATTCGCCCGATTCTGTAGAAATCTTCAGGCTGATGTCGAAACCATGTCAGGACAGCCTTTTTCAGTTTCTCATTGGAACCGAATCTCTGCCCTCCCAAGAACTCTTTCAACGATCCAAAAAGTTGATAGTCGCAAGAGGAGAGATCCAGGCTATATGGAAGATGTGGTAAGATGTCCCATTTGAGTTCCGTCAGTGTGTCCATAGTCAGTTTGGCTGTGTGTTGTTTGGTATTGTCTTGCAGAAAACAAACATCACTGGTAAGGAGTCCTAGTCGCTTTTGTCTTAGTGCCGGCTTCAGGGGCTTCCTCAAAATGTCACAGTAGTAGGGTGCATTTATGGTATGACGTTCTTCCAGAAAACCGACATGCGTGATAACCTTAATGCAGAAAACCGAAATACTTTTAAGACAACTGGTTGATTTGATTTTTTTAATGTAATTTTAATAAGTATGTATTGCGGTTAATACAAACAATAATGAAACTACAATAAAATTTTTTCTTATGTACATCAAAACGCTCTTGCAACAAACTGAAAAGATGATATTTCGGTGGACAAAAATCTTAAGACGCAACTAAACCTATGATAAGAATGTCCAAAAAACGAAAACAAATGAATAATTTGATACTTTGTGGCATAACCTTGAGCCATAATAACGGCAGCACATCGTCTCGGCATAGAATTGACCGGGCTGTATAGGGTAGACTTTGGAATTGCTTCCCATTCACGTTGCAATGCAGCAAGCAGGGATGCATTGGAAGAGGGGTTTTCTCGTCCAACTTTTCGCCGCAAGTGTTCTCAAAGGTGTTCAATTGGGTTAAGATCAGGGGATTGACTTGGCCAATCCATTACCCTAACCCTGTTTGCATCAAACCATTCCTGAAGCAACTTTAAACGGTGCTTGGAATCATTATCATGTGGAAACTGCCAACCTCGTTTCATATTTCGTCCTGCGAATGGTAGTATTTTATCTTTGAGAATGTCCCGGTACATAAACCGATCCATATTCCCTTCTATGTAGTGCAACGGTCCTATTCCAGAAGATGAAAACGCTCCCCACACCATCACCGCACCTCTTCCGTGTTTTACAGTTGGTAATTAAAACGTTGGATCAAATCTCCGTCCACTAGGGCGCCGAATATATATTTTACCATTACTGACAAAGAGTTAGAACTTGCTTTCATCTGAGAACAATACTTTAGTCCACAATGGAGACTTAGCAAATGCTAATCGAGCTTGACGATTTTTGGTGGAGATCAACGGCTTCTTCACTGGGATACGTGCATGTAGGCCAACACTATTTAAACACCGTGAATCAGATTTTCTGCTGATGTTTACGCCATTTTCTTCATTAATTTCACGTGCTATTTCGACAGCATTTTTTCTAACGTCGGTTCTTGATTTTCATAATGCGGTCTAATTTAGAAGTTGTCTTGCGGGGTTTTCCACTTCTTACTTCATCAGCATACCCCTTTCCTTGTTTTATCTTCTTAATGGTAAAATAAACGTTGTTCTTGATACTTTACACGTTGAGGCAATAATTGGAACAGTTTTTTTTCCTTCACCATGTCAATTATCAATTCTGACAGACGGGCTTGTATTTGCTCCATTTTTACCCATTTTGAAATAGGAACTAAGCATCTTGCAACTTTTGATTGGAATGTTACATTCGTAGAGACAAAGAGGGGAGTTAATAGAAGAATTAAAATTTAGGAAAATGCAATTACAAAAGAAAGGGGACAGTATCATAAAACTTTTGTCCACCAAAATATCGTTTTTTTATTTTTTGCATTATTTTATTGTTCTAAAAACGAATAAATTCTGTCGTCACATAATTATTGTTACTTGTATCTGATAAAATAAGCTCAACCTTATAATTTTTCAGGTTAATTAATAAACTCAAATCATCCAGTTGTCTTAAAACTTTTGTCCGCCACTGAATATTCCTGAATGAAGTAATCTTGGATCGTGATTTGAGTGATTCTAGTTTTAATCCTCGGTTGGTTTGGTTTAGTTTGTTTGGTATTAACGTCCTTTTCAACTGCTATGGTCATTTCAGGACGGCGTTATAGGGGTCGCAAATTTTGCCTCGCAAGGGTTCTTTAACGTGCAGCCGGCAAACGACTACATGGGACCAACGGCTTTACTTCCTTTCCGAAGGAAGTGCGAAATCCTCGGTTGGTGAATACGAGAACTTGTGTAACATGAATAACTGAGAATCGTGCCTTGGCAAAGCGATGGTTATCTTTGTGTGCTCATGTCAACAGTGCTTAAAAGATAAACAGAAAGTAACATTGTATTCATTATTGACTCGTCACTACGAGTCGATCATTATGTGATATGTCATTATCGGTCACTTTTAGAGCAAGTGCAATCGAGGTGAAGTGGTCCACGAAAAACTCTGAAAAGTTGTTAAAGCCGAGCTAAGGCCTTGGTGATCATATTGTCGGAAACAGATTTTCAAAAGATTAATCCGTTTTCAAGTTATTGGTCGGGTAAATATGCAAACGGCTGTCGGCCGGACCTATAAACGTACAGACCAAGCGTGCATTTTTATAAGGAGATTTTAGCTAAAGCTGCTAATAAAGAAAACCGGATACTTACGGAAAAATAGAAGATCCTGGAAATTCTTATGAATATGCATAACAAAAATTAATTAGATATTATGGACGCAATCAAAATATTCGAAACGGCGTTACCCGGGATAATTACATTTGTAGATAAACAGAACAATCTCCAATCAAAAAGTTAAAAAGTTAAATTATAACTCCAAATTGGTTAAATAATTACTCAATCAATACAACAGCATATAAAGAAGGCAAACACAATTTATCTTAAGCTATATCATAAAATAAAATTTTACATCTTTTACATTAATAATATTTCTTAATTTTTATGGTCATCAGCCGGTAAGCATGCAGTTAATAAATCCTTGTGAAACGAATAAGGCTTATGACCTCTATTTCCATAAAATAAACTTTCCACGTTTTAAAGTTCAACTTAATTATCGGAAGTGATTACAATTTAATTTGATTACAACTATTTCCATTCTCATTCCAAGACCACTGCGAGGCTATTTCCGATTATTGAGCTCTGGGCTTGAGAAAATTTTCAATAAAAATGAACGCAAAGCTCTCTTCTCCTTTTGGGATTACGATCCCGTGTTTATTTTCCTCATCTGTTAAACATCTCGGTTGATTGGATGAAAATATGCCTCCCTGCATGCCCCACTCTGAAATGAAAAATGCAATTTTAATGAAGATTTTCGAAATTAAATTTTCACCGAGTCCATTTTGTAGCGAGTGTTTTACGCCTTTCGAATCGAGATCAAAGATTTCCTGATGAAAATCCACCCGCATCGTCATCTCGGCCAATTCGATCAGAGATTGTTATTAGAAGTGGCCGTCTGTTGAGATTTACTAATTATCATGTGTCTCAATTTACGTCACAAGAGCCAGGGATCTTTGCTCGTGGATCACGTGAGAGGGAGAGAGAGAGAGCTTCTTCCGCTTACGTAATGGAGCTCAACGCAAGCGTCACCTTGCGCCGGAGAAGGGAATTGCCTCGGAAATCTACAGGGACTCGAGCGTTAATTGGATGCTTTGGTGCGGACCCCATCCCCGCTGGGAAATGACTTCGCTTACTCCCAAGAGCAATTTTTGCCAAACTCTCCTTGTTTGCTTCGACCCGTATCAATAAAGACTCGAGTATCAATGCTTTCGCTTTCCGCTTTGAAATTTATTTCCTTTAAAAATTGCTAATGATTTAGCGTTCTCCTTTGTTTGCTATGAGAATAGCCTCTAATGAATATTTATTATTTGAAAACTTCGTGATGACGTTTTTGGAACAAAATATCACGTAATGCTATCATACGATTCAAAAGTTCAGTTTTATGACTTGTTCTTTACCTTATAAAAACAACTTATTTTTTATTAATGGTATGAATCCATAAGAGGTAAAAAGGGAGAATTTATTTAAAACGCTTCTGTTCTTCCATTAGAAAGATATCAGTTAAACATCTGTGATATTAAAGCAATTAAAAAACAAGACAATTATCTTTTGAGTTCCTAATGTGGCATTCCAAAATGCGAAAGAGATCAAAGCAAAAAAACTACATTTTGAAATTTTATTAGTCCACTTCAAACCGGTAAATAGAATCATAGGAGAAGAGAATCCATAAATCACTGCATGACAAACTGAGCAGAATGATTGAATTCTAAAATGGGTAGTTTTGATTTCATGACAAAAGGAATAACAGATTGGCACTTGGAAAAAACTATTCTTTTAATAATATTGTAGATGGCTGAGGATACATGGCCAAATTGATCCATCCTTGGGATGATTTTGCTTGGAATCATTTTAAGTTCTCTTTTCATTAAGGTCTACCGAACAATTTGATTGTTAAGGAAATGTATGTGGTTCCGAAATTCAAAGTTTCTGTCAAATCCATATCGCTATGTAGTTACAGCCTATATTCCTATAATAGGTGATGCATTAAGTCTTTATGATAACATGGAGAAATGTTCAAAACTAAAAATGCTTCAGTATAGGGCGAAATTCTGAAATATTTTAAGTATTTATATATTTCTCTATGTTCTCAAAAAATAACTTTGCTATGTACCCATTCCAATTAGTTCCACATACTTCACCTCAAATAGTATATCTCAAATAGGAGTTGCTTCGTTCGAAGGCATTTTATCATTCAAATTGCTGTGTTTGCAGTTTTCAAAATAGGTTTTAATCCTTGTATATATTTGAGGTCACTCCTGAATGCATTGTTGTTCTCAATTTGAAGAACTAATCTTTGTAGCTATAATAACATAAGTTCGAGTAATATCATATCTTGTTTTAGACTTTTCTTATTTGCCTACTACTGAGTCATTATTATTAAATATGTAAAATTTTATATTTAGCATTGGGTGGATATTGGGTGAATGCAGCTTGGCCTGAGATCCAATTTCGTAGAACACCTGTTGATCTAATATATAGCGGTCCTTTCCGCCTTATCTCTATAATTGTATTGTTACTTGCATTGGCTATTTGTTGTTTTTACTAACCAACAATACCTACAGCAACTCAGTTGAGTTAAGTATGATGCTTAATAACTTAACTCATTGCTGAAAAACTTTCCCCTACCCCCTCCTCTTCTTTACTTTTCTTTTGCTTAAACATTCGCAGTCTTCGCACGAATCTTTCCTCTCTCCTTGCTTTCCTTGCTTTTCTCCATTCACAACCGCAAATTATAGCTCTCACAGAATCCTGGTCTAAATCTACTTCTGATATTCCTCCTCTCTCTAATTTCACCTTTGAAGCCTTGTACCGTCCGAATAAGAGAGGTGGCGGTATTGTAGTTTACATTTCTAACTCCCTCAATTATGAACTTTTGCCTAATTACTCTTTGATTACTCCTGACTTCGAAATTCTTACTTTACGGATTAGCACGAAGCTTGTGTTCAACTCAATCTACCGCCCCCCCTCAGGACAGTTCTCTTCTTTTTATTCTTTTCTCTCGTCTATGATTCTGGACTTTACCTTATCTATACATACGAGGGTTGTACCAAAAGTAAGGTTCCCATATTTTTTACAAGTAGAAAACATTGTTTATTGTTATTAATTTATACATCGTTGAAAAGCTTACACTGTTGTCTATTTTTCAACATAGTCTCCATTTTTTTCGACACACTTTTGAAGACGGTGCTCCAGCTTTTGTATTCCTAAGTCGAAGAAGTCTCCCGCCAATCCGTTCTTTCAATTGTGCCGTGGGAAGCTTCAGGAATGCGTTCAACAAGTTCACGGACAGTGACCCTCCGATCTTTCAGCAGCTCACTGTTGATTTTCTGGGCAATCGAATCCGAAACCGGCGGTCTTCCACTCCGTTCTTCATCGTGAACTTCCGTGCGACCCTCAGCAAAAGCCCTGCACCATTTTCGGACGTGCTGAACGGACATGCACTTTTCACCATAAACCTCAGTCAGTTGCCGATGAATCTCCACGGGCGGTAACTTCCTTGCGTGGAGAAACCGGATTACTGCTCGAACCTCGCACTTGGCGGGAGCGGCGATCAACACTTCCATCTCTGACGGCTGCCAAGCGAACACTGAGCGCCGTAGCGAATCGCTCGAGAGTGGGCTCGAGAGTGCGGGAACCACTGCGCACGGCACTGTTGTCGGATTTAGCTTAGCACCTTCCCTCGAGGCTGTAGCTCATTGGGAACCTTACTTTTGGTACAACCCTCGTATAATAAAACTGTAGCCGACCCGGTGTCTGTACATAGAACTAATTTAAGAAAATCTTGTGTCACAGCTTTTACTAACACTACCAGAAGACAAAACGATCATTTTTAGAATTTTTGTCTGTCTGTCTGTATGTTTGTTTGTTACCTCATCACGCAAAAACTACTATACGAAAATTAACGCGGTTTTCATATTAGCATTGTTTAAGATGTAACTTAAAAATTGGTGTATGTTTTATCGTGATACGCCATCTAGAAGCCGAGTTCTAGGCCTAAATCTCTTAAGCTGGTAGTTGAATAAAAGCTGACATGCGGTCAAGGTATATTTTAGTTCACAAAACAATCAACTATGTAACAATGTGTTACGAGTTCAGCAACAAATACGTAGCATTAGCTGACAGTTTTGCTACATTGTTGGATTGTTACAGTACATTGTTAACCAATGTACTGTAACCAAACTCATGCAATAGACCGGGCAAATTCCACTCTTCAGTAAAACTCTGGATTACTAGAGTACGGCAATTACCTTTCCCAATGCTAGCAGATAATACCGGTTGTTGATTGGTTGATTGAGGTCACGTGAGTTTTTTTTCAGCCATCTTTGGCCCAGACATTTATACATTTATTAAGGTTTATTATTTTAATTATTGTAAACAAAATTTAAAAGAAAAATAATAGTTACAAAAAAAAAAAAATGTTGCACGCAAACGATCTAATCTTACTTCTGTTCTGCACGAACCTAACCTAACCTAACCTAACCTAACCTAAAGCTCCTAATAAGCCATTCAACAATCTCTTTGCTTCTCTGCTTTGCACCTTGCCATGGGGGAAGCAGCTCAGTCTTACAAAGGAAAGCTACAACCCACCGATTTCTATAGGCTTTAACATATAAAAATAACTCGTGTAAAAGGGTTTAGATCAATACGATCTCGTTTTTAAAAATATCAAGGTCAAAGGTCATGATGTCGCTGATATTGCATTAATTATAATCTAATCGTGGCATAATCAAATCGTGCGCTTGTCTGCAAAACCAAATATTGGGAGTCGAGTCTCCCTTACGTGCCTATTATTTCTATAAAGTAAATAAATTAAAATATTACTAACAAAAAACATCAGGCAAAATCAGTATTGGCACTTACAATATTTGATAAAATCGCTATCTCGCTTTATTTCGCTCTCTCATGGCACCCTGTAATGTATAAGAATTGGAAGTACTGCGCTGATTATAACGAAAGACTGTTGCAATTTTTGTTCTCCGCTGATTACATTGGAAGTTAATATTATTAGAAAGAAACCTAAGCAGTTGATCATTTAATTCCAAGAAAGCTAATCTGCAGTCAGGAAGTAATATCATATATCGTATTATCAGGTGATATACAGGGTGCTTTTGAAAAATATGTCGTGAGATACATAGCGATGTTCTACACCTTAAAATAACTGTTTCTTCATAAGTTTTATCGAAATTCCTTAAAGGAGTAAACAGCTCGTGAAGTTTGGTTAAACTCTGCCCATAACGTAAACCAAAGCGCATGATAAAAATAAACACCACCACGTGATCCATTAATATGTTTCTGCGAACTACCTGTGCACTAATGTGTTGGCCCTAAACTCACAGGAAAGCCAAATTAGGCTAATGGAAATGCGTGATCGAAAACATACTTTAATTAAACATGCTTTTTTTCAATTGTCACTCGATTTTAAAACGAAGAAATCTTGTGTTAACAAAATCGCGTCAATGACCACTTTACACATACAACTCTCTCTTGGGTGGCAGTGGATGTACATGATCGTTTGTGTCCGTGTGCTCTCAATTCTAACAATCTGAGTGGGGTTATTCACTACTTGGTAATTTGTTTTGCAATTTGCAATTTGCTCTCGAGGTCTTGAACCAAAACTTGGGCACTCAACACTTGGTGTAGTCTAGCACTCGCCGTTTCTTCTATTACCAGCCGCTTGGGAACCTCGATGACCACTGGGTCACTCAACCACTTGCTCAGTTTTTCAACAGTCTGCTAACTATCATTATCTCCAGTTATTGCTCATTTTTAAAGATTTTCAAGAAAATGTTAAGTTCTAAGAACTATCAATTCTAAGAATAAGCCCGAACAACAGGAATTCTATGTATTTTTACAAATTCAATTTTGTTTTATAATTCGCAGAGATGGGATGAGATCTTCATTACATGCCTTAATGAACGTTATATTTATATTGCACAAACTTAGCCTTGCATTATTGGTCATCAGATATACAACTCAGTTGCAAAAATATACAATCACTAGACAATTTCAATACATCTTTATTTTTGATGTCATTTTGCTCAAAAATGAACGGGAAAATATGAACTGAAAAGAATGCAATAGATTTCGGATATGTAGAAATCGTTTTAAAAAATGTCAACAAAATTCATCCATTCATATTGTTAAAAATATCCAATCACCCAGACTGCTGTTTCAAAATTTTCCAATCACCCCTCAAAAATGGGAAAGTTTTAGCTAACTGCAACCTAATTTGCATTTTTATGTTGTAGTAAGTTTAATTAGCCAACTTGCATACAAAAAAATTCTCAGCTTCCCTGTGATTTTTTGGGGACTCAAATCACATGCTACAACAAAATGGGGCGAGGTAAAACAACCAATATTGAAATACGCAATTTGATTGTTGACAAGCACTTACAGAAATATTCTGCTCGCAAAGTAACTACTGAATTAAATATATGTCAAAGTGTAGTTGTTGAAATCATTAAAAAATGGAGAGAAACAGGAAATTGGTCGACCAAGTAAAACATCAAAAAGGCAAGATAAACTTCTCATAAGAATATTGCAGAGCAAACAACATGTCACCACATCTGAAATCACAATTGACTGGTGTGAAACAACAGGAGTAGATGCCTCAAATGCTGCTAGAAGGCGACATCTGAAGGAACAATGTTACGGGTTTTATACTGCAAAAGTCAAACCTCTACTGTCACGTCTCCAAATGGTAAAAAGGCTGAATTGAGCTAAAGAACATCTTCATTGATCTTCAAAAACGTGGAAAAGTGTCATCGTCAGCGATGAGTCTAAATTTACAGTTTATGGTGAAAAAGGAAAACGTGTTTTTCATAAGAAAGATGAAACATATAAGCCAGAATGCTTAAGTATAAGTGTCAATATCTCTGACAACACCGATGGTATGGGGTTGTATGAGTGCAAGAGGAGTTGGCCAATTGAAATTCATTGAAGGGACGGTTAATGCTCACAAGTATCAGGATATATTGGAGGAATGTTTTCGTTGCCTTCGTTGCCAGAATTAAATCATAACGGTCAAGCAGTGTTTCAACAGGATGGAGCAGCACCACACAGAGCTCGAACAACTATGGCGTGCTTTCAAGCTCATGAAGTTGAACTGCTTAAAAATTGGCCACCAAACAGTCCCGATTTATCACCAATCAAAAATCTATGGCTTATTCTGAAGAAATGGTCCGACGGAAGAAACCACGGTCTGAGAGGAATTAAAAGCTACCCTGCCCTATCCCTGTGCGAAAATATCTGCTGGCCAATGTGGGAAATTGATTTCCAACATGCCATATCGTTTGCATGCAGTAATTTCTGCTAAAGGTGTAAATACTAAGCAGTGATTGGAAATTTTTGAAACTGCAGTCTGGGTGATTGGATATTTTTGACGGACTAAAATTATGTTTAATGTGTTGTAACAATATGAATGGATGAATTTTGATGATATTTTATTTAAAACTATTTCTACATATCTGAAATCTATTGCATTCTTTTCAGTTCATATTTTCCGTTCATTATTGAGCAAAATGACATCAAAAATAAAGATTTCTTGAAATTGTCTAGTGATTGTATATTTTTGCAACTGAGTTGTATATTGTTGGTCCGTGCATATTGTTGGTGAATTGTGTGGTGATACCATTGTTGATACAAACACGACGGACTTTGCCTTGCATTGTTGGACATGAGATATATTGTTGTTTCGTGCACATTATTGGTGAGATACCTCCTATTAATATGCGCTGAGATTATTATCGGCAATTATTATTTTTTCGAAATCTCAGGTAGACAGTGACTTTTCTCTTGATTTGAAGATCAAGTGTGCAAAATTTGGATGAGATCGGTTCAGCTGTTTTTTCGGTTATCGCCAGCGAACATAAAACCCTTTTCCTCTTTATAAGAGGGGTGATCAAAAAGTAATGTCGTGTATAAAGAGGACCAAGTATAATTCGTGACCGAGAAAAAAATAAAAATTAAAAAAAAAATGTGACCGAGAAAAAAATAAATACACGTACATTCGATAGAACAATTCAGCTTTTATTTTTCCACATAATCTCCAAGCCGATTGAGGCAACGATCCTAGCGGTGAACAAGTTTTTCCACGCCCTGTCGATAAAAGTCGTCCGATTGGGTGTGGAACCAGTTGCGAACTGCCGATTTCACCTCCTCGCCGTCACGGAAATGTTGACCGGCCAGTGAGTTCTTCAACGGACCGAAGATATGGTAGTCACAGTGATGCCGCTCGGCACACCCACGTTGCCTCTCGGCGCTGCACAAACGCAAGAAACTGAAACCAACAAATGCCAACAAGTATTCAATGGAGCTTACCATTGTGGCGTGAGTGATTTAAAACCTAAACATTTTAATTAAACTGCTACGTACATTCATTTAAAATATAAACTAACTGCATCAGTTTAGTTGGTAGCCGTGACGAGCTGTTTATCGCGTTACTCCTTGTGCTTTTTTATCCTCCGCGCTGACAAGTCGAGCCTTTTGTATTCGTGTGTGGTGGTTTCGTGTGGTCGCTTTACTGTCGAAACAAACAGGTTCCTCCGCGAGAAGAAGTATTCCTCAATAAACTTTCATGTTTAAATTAGCATTAATAAAATGTTGACGGATAATACAGATCAACTGTATAAGGTATAAAGTTTAAAAATCTTAATGCAATCATTATTCGCAATTTTATCCTGCAAAAATAGTGCATAAATTGTTGAAAATTATACTTTAAAAACTATTCAGGACTGTACCACCAGATGATGTCTTTTCGTGGCATCACAAAATAAGGAAGAAATTAGCCTAGAAGAAATTAGAAAGCCTTAACGTGCCCTAATCGCATACAGATTCCGAAGTTAGCATTATGCCTTAAAAATATAAATGTAGGTCACTGAAATGCCCATGTACTTTTATTAACTTTAAAGCAAGAATTTAGCTGCATTCAGTGCCCCTTTCAGACATTCAGTGCCCCATTGCCTTCGAGCGCGCCATGCTGCCCTTTGTTTCTGTAGCCATCACTGATAGTCACTGGGAGCAAGGTCCAGTCTGTATGGAGGATGAACCAGTGTTTCCCAGTTCCATCGCTGCAACAGGTCAGTGACCCGTTTTGCTGTGCGGGGATGTATGTTGTCGTGGTGCAGCACGATGTCCTCCATTGTCAAGGCAGGTCTTTTCCTGCGTATAGCCACTCGAAGATTCCTCAATGTGCCTCTGTAGCGTTCGGAATTGACAGTGGTGTGCGGTGGAAGAAACTCAAGCAGTATCGGACCACGGCAATCCTAAAGACATGTCAACATGACCTTGCCGGCTGATGGCACAGTTTTGAACTTTTTCGTTGTGGGAGATGAGGTGTGTATCCAAACCGCCGATTGCATCTTGGTTTCGGGCGTGAAATAGTGGGCCCATGATTCATCGCCTGTGATGTTTCGATCCAAAAAATCCTGACCCTCCTCCTGGTATCGGGTGAGATGCAGCAAACAAGCATCGAAACGAGCACCTTGATGTTTGGTCGTCAATTGTCGTGCCACCCACCTGCATGACACTCTGCTGCTCGTGAACAATGTCGTACTCCGTCACGTGTGAAATGTTCAACGTTGCAGCAATTTCTCTCACGGTAATCCGCCGGTTCTCCCGCACCTGCGCTTTCACAGCGGCAATGTTGCTGTCAGTCATAGATTCCCGCGGCCAGCCAGAGCGATGTTCGTCCAGCAGGTCCTCTCGTCCTTCTTTAAAAGCCTTACACCAACGTTGTACTGTTCGGAGCTGCACGATATCACCTCCGTACACCGACACAATTACCTTATGGATAGCGACTGGTTTCAGTCATTTTGCACAAAGAAAACGCATAACACTCCGCCGCTCAAAAGCACTGGACGATGAAATGAGAGCCGCCATCTTGTTTGGACTGTCACGTCGCTGTGCTTGGCAGATGCACACGACACTAACAGGAAACTTTAACAATGAACCAAACTAACTTTTATATATCGCAATTTTCTCATACCTGCTGTCATTTTCGAGAAAAAAAAATATGCGACATTACTTTTTGATCACCCCCTCGTACAATGTAATAGATAGGTTACGACAATTAGGCCCGTATTCAGAATGAACGCTGATGCTCTTGCTCTTGCTCAAACCATTGTTGAGTACAAATACAATATACAATAATATGGAATTTGTATTTAACAATGGTCTTGAGCAAGAGCAAGAGCGCTCATCCTGAATACAAGCGTTAGAGAAAGAGAGAGAGAGAGAGAGAGAGAGAGAGAGAGAGAGAGAGAGAGCGAGCGAGAGCGAGAGAGGAATATCGAGCAATGATTGATGAGTCATTATTTCAAACGGTGTACCAAAGATACAAAAAGAATTTACTTGAAGTTTCATTGTTAGTAAGATATTAATTTATTCACTTGAAAAAAAAGGCGCATAAGGGAGGCTTCAGCTCGCAATGTCCGGTTTTGCAGGCAAGCGCCTTAACCGTTATGCCAACGTTTCGGTTATAATTATGCAATTCTTTAGGCATATAAGCGGCGCCATTACCGTAGACCTTGATCTTTTAAAAACGAAGGCGTATTGTATTGACACGAGTTACTTTTAGATGGCCCAATCTCTATGTTAAATCTTATCGAAATCGATAGGACGGAGGTTGTTGCTTCCCCTTGTCAGTTTTAGGAGGAAATTATAATATCCGGTATTTTAAAACACAGAGATCTTCATAACGCCTTGTTAAGCAAGATGGATCCAGAATCTGACAGCGGGATATACTATATATTAGAATTGCAGTTTTTCTAAAACAAATGAATCTAAATATTTGGAACTCTCCTCGAATTCTCATTTAATTTTATTCGCTTCTGACGCTTGTTTTTTTTTAATGTAAACAAGTTATTAAAAAAAAATCACTGTCATTTTCTTAGTGAGTTTGAGCACGCAATAAGTTCAAAAATAAAAAAAAGTTATATTAAACATTCTAATGTCCAAAATGATAAACGACGTATACGTGTTAAGTTCTTTCCTATAAGAACTTCCTCCTTTACAATAAGTCTGGAGAATTGATCGCAACAAAACTTTTCCCGACGATGTTGGTGTTTTAACAGGAAAGAAGAGACAATAAAAAAAATCGTTTAAGGTGCGATAAATCTTTATTGCCACCAATACGGTTGAAAGAAAGGGACCAATCGAAAGGATCATGACAAGTCAAAAGGAAATAAAACAAGAGAAGGAAAAAATATTTCCAGTAAACAGATACAGCAATCGCCGTTGGATATTGGTTCGGAAACAATAAGAAGAAAACCTTAGATTGAGGTTTGAAAAAAAAATGACAACGGAGTTTCGAGGAATTTGTTTCCTCCTATTTTCTTTAAACGTGTTCATTGCTTTGACTTTATTCACTCTGAAGAAAAAAAATAAAGGAAAGGTTTAACTGCGGTAAATCTAATAAAAATAATTAGATTGTGTCTGGCAAGTTCTAAAATAGAAGCCAAGCTGTAATGTTTATTCTAATGGATAATTATACAAATTTCTATTTAGTTCAAACAAAATACGCTAGAGATGAAGATTATTAAAGGCGATGCGTAGCAATATTCGAGAATGTAAATTATTCGCTTTGAAGGTTGTTAAACTTTAAGTTCTCATTTACTTGTGCCATTTCTTGTCTTAGCTTCGTTTCCCTTCATTTTGTAACCGTCGTACTTTTTCAGTGTTTTGGGTAGGCCGAATGAAATTCCTTAGGAAAAGAAGAAACGAAAGAAGAAGATAGAAAAAATATCTCTGTATAAAATGAAGGGGAAACGAACCCTACCAATCCTCTTTTATTATACCATTTGCTCGGTGAAATTTTCCTCCAAACCGGTGCTCGCCCGCCTCCAACCGACTTTTCTCCTCCTTCCTTCCTAACTCCCATTACACAATGCGAAATTAAGCCTATTGGCAAGAAAATATGTTCCACTATGTAATCGGTATTGAAAACAGCACCTTTTGAGTCGGAAAAGGAGCAAGGAACCAACCAATCGAAGCTGTTGCAAGACGAACGGGAGATTTGACTCGATTCACGGTGGCAATTGATCCGTGACGGGACGGGCGAATATTTTCACGGATAACTGGCTTTCATTTAGAATGTTCTAATAGCAAAGGGAAAAAGTTGAAAACAATACGAAACAAAAGAAAGAAAAATAAAATTTCTTTTTTATTTTAAATCTTTTTTATTGTCATATTTTACACTCGCATCATATTCGTACTGCGAATATGTTTCAAGTTATTACTTGTCTTCAATAAAACTTTTATTAATTTCTTAAATAACGAACGAATCGTGATTTCATGCTGGAAGGACTGTTCCACATATTATATTTTAATGTAATATACTTTAAATTTTTAATCTTTTATTTAATTTCAGAAATCCAAATATTGCAGTTTTGGTTAGAGATAAATGTTACAGGTCATTCTTCTATTAAAATTTTGAAGTTTCCCCCCCCCCTCCTCGTTTTGAAGGTGGTAAAACGGATTTATTAGATGATGAGATCTTAAACAGAGCAACTGACGGACTGAAACTCATTGATGTTCTGGAAACTATGCATGGAATGAAAAGAATGTGTTAAAAATGTGCTAATTGCTTTTGTACGAGACCATTTAATTCCTGCGTCTATATATGAATGGAAAATTTAAGAGTTAGTGAAATAACGAGAGATGGCGCTGATCTTCTTCTAAGAGAAGATGTCTTGTATATATTAGGTACAAGGAAAAATGGATATGCTAATTACATGTGTTTTTACATATTATCTAAGTGACATTTTGTAATTCATCTGCGGTAATTTACCTACCGTTTTTCACCATTTCTTGGAACTGACAGATAATGAGATCTGAAATTTGGTTTCCACGATAACTGCCACAGGGCATTCTACCATCAGACTTATCTTTGAATGTAGATACGTAGAAACATAGTAATAAAAGAAATGGCTGTTCAAAAATCCACAACCTCTATAAAAAAATGAGGCAAAATAACGGAAGCTTAAAGGCATTTAAAATTGTATTCTAAAAAGTTGACGCTGTTAACATTCCAGTTTCCAGATGTTATTTATTGATTACCGTTGCTATTGACGATCAATACTTGCGGAACATCTTTAGAGTGAGAAGATGAAACGATTAAAGCTACCATTCAAGATTTAATTAAATAAAGATAATAAGATATTGATAAACACAAATTTGGCCCGAAAATTGACGTAACGCAAGAATAAATATTCTAAGCAGAGGAAAGATTATGTACGTATTTATTGTTTGGGAAATATCATTAATCCTTCTATTAAAAACGAACATTGCCCTTAAAATTTATTCCATTAAATTTGCTCACTCCGCTAATATGATTTAAGATTTTATAGATCTCAAGAAGCAATTTCAAGAAAGTTCAAAAAATTATTCTTAGCACGAACAGGAAAAGAAATCTCATTTAAAGAAGCTTTCATTCAATTTCAAGGAAAAAATTATTTTATTAATAGCAGCTCATTATAGGTGGAAGATGTTAATCAATACCTGTTAAGAGACCTCGACACTTGTTTAAAATGATATTTTGTTGCAAGTTCCTGTATATTCAAGTTTCAAATGACAATACGTATCGATTTGAACTTAAATATATACATCATTATTCTTCCTTGTTCGGGTGAGTTTTAAGTTTCATTTTGTAAACTACAATGATAACATGTCAACGTAAAAATTTATGCGTCATAATCATTATGATAATATGGTGGGGCTGTGAGTACATTAGACATTTAAAGGTCATTGATTAATATGTCAAAGAAAACCCACTAACTATATGTTTTTGGTTTGTTGAATGAAATTGCACAGCATTTGTTTCTAAATTAGTAGCACATCAATTCAATATCAGAATGACATAAATTGCTATCTTCCTCATTCTGTTTTATGAAAGTTGTGATGCAAATTTAATTTCAAGCTATTTAGCAAAAAAATTGTTGCATTAAGAAATCGTGCTTCTTATAATAATATAAGAATATTATATTATTATTTCTTCTAGTTTTTATAATAAAGAAAATATAAGAAATTTGACATTTATTATTTTCAAAGGAATTTTTTTTCGGTAAATATTTCTCTCCAAAATACTATTGATAAATTTTGAAAAGTTTTTATCAAAATTGCTTTCAAAATCGATTCAGGATACATTCTTTAGCCTTTGAGCATTCTTTAAGCTTTTTTTTATGGATATTTATATCTTTCTTTAAGGTCGTATACTCATGGAGCAAAGACGGTCTCTTTAAATTTCAAAGCGAATCACGTCATGTTTACATGCACCACGCTGAGGAATGAAAAGCTAATAAGGAATACAAACACTAAACTGTTAGTTTGTCTGTTTGGAAGGCCTATGTTGTGATTCATTTCTTTTAAGAATAAAAATTTATGAATTTATACATTTCAAGCGGAAACTGTCTACGGTAAAATTATCACAATTTCACGGTACCATGGTCATTGAAGACAAAACCATCCTTCACTCTGTTAATAAAGGTAAATATGAGTCGTAAAAATTCTTGGATATTTTGGGATTCCTCTTTAGATCCCAAATTGTGTTAGCAATTTCATGCAGAAAGCTAGACACAGATTTTATGGTTTAAAATTACAATATAATTACATTGCGTAACATAATATTTATTCCTGGATAGTGCTATTTCTTAATCCGTTATGTCCCTAATACACAGAAAATAAAAAGTGTATAAGATAAGGATAGCAGCTTTTTAAAATGTGCCTATATCTGATGAGAAAATGGGCAACTTTGCATTCAAATATGATTAAAACTAATGGGAAACAACAACCTAGAAATCAAAATTAGTGCGTATGGTATTTATACAAAAGCAACTATAAAATTTTATAATTGACTTTTTACGAGACTAACGATAGAGAGTTAGTTATAATGATTCATTCAAAATACATTATTTTTTTAAAGTTAATATATAAAGAGTGATATATCTTAAAACATAACTGTCGAAGTTTTCCTTATATGATTTGTATAGCGCAACCACATTAGTCAAATTTCTCTCATATTTTCACCAGCAAATCTGACTCCACAGCAGTAATATTGCAATTTTTGAGTTTATTCAGGAATTTGGGCAAAGGCGGCACGTACTCAGCATCCTTAAAATACCCCTAAAAGAACTTGCACGACGTAGGAAGCACGCCCCACTCACAAAGATTGTGACGATTCACCTTAAATAAAAAGTTGCTTCGTCACTGAACACATGGTGAGAAGTAAATTCATCGCGGTCATCTTCTAAAACCCAGAGATTTCCTTATTCATTTTGTATATGCCTCGTTAACACGAGTTGATAGGTACGGAATTATTTTAAAGTGGATAATCATTTTGAAAAACCTGGTACTGTAAATTCCTTTTTTGATTCAGTCTCCAAATGTAGTTTACCGCAAGGTTCTTATAATGGTGTCTGAGGAAGCGTCGAAATTCCAGTATATCCTAGTGGAAGCGCTCGCCTTGTTACCCCCCTCTGCGTACATGTTCTCCTTGAATTTATCAAGAACAGAGAACACTCTGCAAAGGTTCACACATCTTAGCGGATGCTTCTAGTGAGCACTATTTAGAGACTGTCCGCAAAGATTATCCGTAAATTTGATACAGAAATGCTAAATGCATAAAATCAAATGCTTGCCATCTCGGATAATGCAGATAAATATCCACGTCATCAGCTAGAATTAAATTAAACTGTTGGGTTACTGTATTTATATTACTAAAGAACTAGAAAATTCTCAATTAATTCAATTTACTCTTTACTGAATATATCCAGGTGTTCTATAAAATGAGGATATTTTAAAATAACACTGCCCTCTCCAAAAGGAGAATTTGTAGGTAATGCACTCATGGGCATATTATAAACTCGCATTCGTTTTGCACAAAATTTTAATAAAAAAACACCTACTTTACAAACTTGATAGGCAACTGTTTATAACTAGCAAGTGACCACTAAAGCCTGTGTCATGTTATTTTTATTGATACACTTTTCAAAAAAATGGAGAAAAACAGAAATGATGTACATTCAGCTTGGCCAAAATTATAAACTCGCCTTGACACAGTGGATAACTGCTTGCGTTTTGTTTTCACAATGCCACGAGGTATTAAACTGGAGGAAGAAAAAATTCGTAAAATTTGGACAAGTTCACATAAACAGATCCCAATGTGTTGTCAGAAATGTGCTAGAAAGAGGACTTGGTGGCAAAGTGAAAAAGCGATCGAGTAGGAAGAAAACCCTAAATCCAGAACCGAATGTTATGTTCGTCGTCTTGTATCTGAGAGAAATCTTTCTGTTGCGGGTATTGTTTATTTTCTTACCTGGACGGTTCTCGACGAACTGTTTTTCCTGTACTACAGAGATGTCCGCTCATCTCTCATTTAAAAATGAGAAGGAAACCCTCTTGAAACAAGTTCATTAAACAGCAAGATTGAACTTTGCTACAAAAAATGACCTGGGTTCACGAATGGTATAGAATAATTTTTCGAATGAGAAGAGATTTACCTTAGATGACCCTGATGAGAAAAGAAATGGTGGTTCAATAATGAATGGTGGTTAACTTATGGTTTGGAGCTTGTTTCCTCTTTGGGTAAAAGTGATCTGGTAGTGGTTAATATCGGATGAAACTTTCAGATATAAAGAGCTTCTAGAGCAACAACTTGCAGCTTATGCTGAGATTCTTGGTGGAAAATATTGGACTTTCCAACAAGATAATGCTCCCTGGCACACCTCAAATATGAAGAAAACATTGTATCATGGAAATTATATTAACGTTTTAGCCTGGCTAGCACAAGCCCCAAACCTCAGTCCTGTTGAAAATGTATGGGGACAGCTACTTCTCCCGGTTTACAAAGATCACAGTCAGTCTCAAACTGACCAAGAACTGAAAAGCGCAATTATTGATGGATGGGAAATTATTACAGTTGAATACTATATATCTTTCTTGCTTCAATACCAAATAGAATATTTGAAGTTATCAGAAATACTGGAGGCCCCACGAAGTATTAAATATGTAGAAATAATTTGTTTTGTAGACTGAGTTTATAATTTGGCCAAGCTGAAGTTATAAAAATAACATCTTTTTTAGAAAAACATGAAACAAGTTTTAGTGGTCATTTTATAATTGAATACATTTGCCTATCCAGTTTATAAAATAATTTTTTTTCTTTCTGAATAATGTTTTCTGAAAAATATATGAGAGTTTATAATTTTGTCCATGAGAGTAATAGCGATTTTCTACATTTCCTAGGCATACGCAATCAGGAAAAAATAAAAAAATTATGCACGCACACACTTTTAATTTTAGCACATAATTCAGTTTTTCTAGACATTGATTGCTAGAAAGTTAAATTTGATAATAAATATAGTAATTTGCACATGTTATTGTATCAAGGGCCAATACTTAATAAAACTAGTGGCCATAAGTTAATTTCAGTTAAATGATTTCTAAGAAAAAAAGAATATTCAAGTTCACTGATTTATTGGATGAACATGTTATTAAACTGGAGCATGTACTTCTAGAAAGAAAAATGAAACTATTTTAAACGCTATAACTCATTTCTAAAGGATTTCAAGAGGTACTTTCATTCATAAACGAAACACCTAATGACGACTGAGAGTCATGAATAAAACATGGGAGGAAGAGTCCGTCATTGGAAGATTAACAAGGAATGAAGATGATGGAGTCTCTGTGCTTGAAATGGTCGGTAACTCTTCGTATGTGTCTGTGTGTGGATGTCGTCATTCTTGAAGAGGAGACTAGAGCCACTTTCGATTGGTATTCGTGCAGCGGTGTCACTGTTCTGTCGCAAGGCACAGGTGCAGTTGACGGCTTACTTCCTTGCATTCACAAGGCGTTATTCGAACTGCAACTTGCCAATTGAAAACCGGAAACCATTTTCTGTGGGCTTTCAATAGCTTGTTTCCGGCTTACAAACCAGTTCTCATTTTTAGACTTCCAAGCAGCTAAAAGGGGCCATTTCAAGAGACCTTCTCCAAAGAATGTACAAAATTAAAAGGAAATAATGACAAACTTTAACGATTTCTTGCTTGTGATAAATGGTTCTACTTTAATGAAACAATTTTTTCCCAAACTCATGAACCTGCTAGATGTATTCACGTTACACGTGTCTTGAATCGATGCCTTTAATTATTTTTTAGAATTTTTAGTATAATCAATGAAAATTTTTAAAGTTGCATAATTTACTCATAAGCATCTACTGTGATCCAATTTAATTTTCTGTGCTACTTCTAAATAAAGAAATGAAGATAGGACTATTCCATTATTATAATAATTCGATGCAAAAGCGGATTAAATTTTCAGCATAATGCATCCTGAAGGTTTCAGGAAAAGGAAAAGATTAAAGGCAAATAGTCTACTGGGTTTGACATTTAAATAAGTTCAGCTGTTAAAATTAATTAAAAATTCTAAAGAATAGAGAAACGTCTTAAAAACAGAAATGCTTTACGTTAACTAAAAAAAGTTAGAAATTCGCTACAGTAGTTTAAAAATGAAAAAGGTTGATGCCAGATGATTTAATAAGAATTAGATATAAAAACTAAAGAAATTCGTATTTACTTTGCAATTGTATGACAGTATTTTTATATTATTAGTAATAATATAAAAAGACTGTCATAAAAAGACTGTTATTAGTAATAATTTATTACTAAAACTGTATTTCAGTAACCTATAGTTCGTTAAGAATAAGGATTTTAATTTCATATTTGAATTCCAATTAATTCAAGCAGCAATGATAGGTTTGAAAAAAAAAAACCTAACATTTTTAAAACTATTTAAAAATGACCTTTCACATAGGAGTTATTCGTCAGTTGTTTCTTTTGTGTCACAACTAAACCACTGAGCAGAGCAAAACAAATGTTTAGTGTACAGGAGGGAAGGGCGGGAGACAAATTTAATTGAATTATAATTCTATTTAATCTGAGAGTTAAGGGGAGCTGGGGATAGGCCAGCTCATACATATTAACGAAATAGTTTACTTTCTCTCTTTAATTAAACAGTAAGATTGAAGCCTCTGGCTTCTTAATTTGAATAACTGATCGATTAATTCATATTCACAAATGTCCAAATTAATGATAACTTTACCCGTCTGGGTATTAAAATTTAGGATCTTAATTGTGAATTAACAAACGATGAATGAGAAGCTTGCTTGGTCGAATTATGGAGACAGTCTTCTACTTGGGGATTGACAAATCCGCATCACTTAATCTGTCTTCGCAAGGTACTAGACCTCTTCAGCTTGCCGAGCAAACCAACTGGGACGAAAGTAGGCTTGCGTGTAGTAACTGCTAAGGGCTATCGTGGACACAGAACACGGCAACCGCTTAGGGTAACGCTTCTCGCCGGTGGGAACTGTAGAGAAGATAAAATCAACACATTAATAATAATCCATCAATACACCTGGCACAAAGTTTACAACACAACACAATGCAAGTAATATAAGAGTTACTACCAAAGAACGCAACGCTGCCTACCGAGCGCGGTAGACCGACTAGGGCCCTGTCGACTCTACCCAACGCTAAAGGCACGCTACTATTGCGGCTTTGCTCCTCTCTCTCCAGCGAGAGCGAAGAATGTATTGCTTGCAAATTCACTGCTTGGCTGGGTCCGTCTAATTGGAGAGCATTCTCTCTCTCTCTATGGCACTGGACGTTGAAATGTCGTTTAAGCATTCCTCAATGGAAAGCTCCTCTTCGTTTCCTCCTGAAAGCGAAGATTTAAACTCCAACAAATTCGCTGCTTGGCGGCTAAAACAGGGCCCGACTAATTGGCAGGAAATAGCTGAGCTCTGGGTACTGGATGCGATGAAGTCGCTTAGAGAATCTTTCCGGACAACTACGTTGTTCACGGGCTCACTACAGTTTTCTAAACGGTTTTGTCCATATGTCCCTTTATCGCCCAAATTAGTTATAAAGTCGTTGACCTGCGCCACTAGGAGAACCTTTGCATTATCCAGCGGCTCGTTACCCGCGATGATTCCTCCTCTTAATTTAAATGTCCGTGTCTCATATCTCCTAAAGTTCTTAGACACTTTAACCATGCCGATAGCACTATTCGCCGGCGAATTAAATACAGAAACGTTACTCTTACTTAGTGGCTGGAGTCGGGCTTTGTTCCGTACGGCTCGTCCGCGGTCGTGAGGTTTCCTCCCGTCGGCGACAGTCTTTCCCTCTCCTCTCCAGTCGTACCGTTTCTTCCACTCGAAGCGTCTCTCCTTCTTCGTGGAATCCCTCGCTGGCGGCGGATTCTCGTATTTGTTGTCGAGTCGTGCTTTTTCGGTTTCCACGGCCATTTTCCTTTCAGTTCCCGAGAGCGTCCCTCAATCCGTGTTCTCTCTCTCGTTCCAAATTTCCTCTCCTCTTTTCTAGCAAAATCTTTATTTTTTCCAATTTCATTTCTCCTCTTTTCCGCCAATGGGGAAGCGAGATCATCTTTCTCCTTCCGACCTCTTCCATTCTCTTCCACAGGGGCCGGCTTTTTCTAGTCTTTTTCTTTACTCTATCTTGCTCGCTTCTCTCTACTTCATTCGCTGCCCCCAATGAGGACACTAACTGAGGAGACTTCTTCTCTTCTACTGTCACCTCATTCGACTTCTTTATCTCTGCCCGAAGATGAGGTGACAGTTTGTGTGCAGTGTTGACAAGCGCTTTAAATAACACCAAATCTGGTAACACTGTTTGTGTGAGATAGTCATATTGTTAGATATTTAGATTGTCTTCACGGATTGTCTTCACAGAGACATATACACTCATCGTCAAATAAAAAGTTGCACCCAGAAGGACTCGTCCGATTGAAAAGACTTTTGAAAGGAAGTTAGTATCATCAAAGCAACAAATGATTAAAGAATAAGGTGTATGACAAAATTTATTGGTCAGCATCATACAACTCGCAATAGGATGCTGGGCCGCTATTATTTCTAATGAATTCTGCTACACGTCGTGTCATGGAGTCGTAAAAGTTTTAAAGTAGTCTTGAGTCAGCTCATCCCATTTCAGACTTATAAGTCTTATAGATCTTATTCCAGCAATGGAGTCTTAACAGAACGACCCATAGCATCTCATAAGTTTTCTATGTGTGCAACTTTTTTTTTTGACGAGGAGTAGATTTGCTTTTCTATTTAATAAAAGAAATTTATTCTGAACACAAACTCACATACAAATATCCAGACAAGGAAATTTAATTTCTTCAAGTACAAAAATTCTTTAAATATTTTGCTCTTATTTTAGACTTGCTAGCAATCTGGTTTTGATAATTACATACGTACCAAGACGTGTGTGGAACAAAAAATATCATTTTGAAGAGATGACTGCCCAAAGAGTGATGAAAATTTTCCATTTTCTTTTGAAAGTTGTTTTTTCGATATTCTTCATAATAAAGAGCCTCAACAGTCCAATCGATTTCTTCATTAAAATCCACTTTATTTCGCGTCATTTCATGCAAATTATTTATTCGCGTGTAGGCTTCTTGACTGAATAATACGCCCATATTTGGATAGCAAAAATGTACATTCTTTCTAAATTAAAAAAAACGGTTACGCGTTTGAGTACAAAAAAAGAAAACTTACCGGTAAACAAAGTGTTTCTGCGATATGTCAATGGATGCGAATCAGGTACATCTCGAAGTAATCACCATCACCATTCAGACATTTGTCAGACCAGATTTTCCATCCCGGGCGAAAAATCCATGCCCTTACTGATGAGCCATTTATCGCAAGTTGTTTTATATTGTAACGCATGACGCGAGTACTGGAGGAATGCTATTTCAGATTGAAAAGAGGTAAAAATGATACGTCAACACCTCATTACGAAAATTTGGGAGCAACCGTTACGTAGTATTAGTGATGTGCAACCTGGTTCTGTGTAGGCATATTCTTGATCAATAACTATTCTCAATTCGACCCAAGACCGCATTTTCCACTAATAGACATTTTGAAATGTTAGTGTACATCTGCAAGATCCATTAGCACAAACCATGAAGCCAAAAAAAAAGCAGTAAATTAAATCACATTATTAGAAGACAAAAAATCACGTAAATTGTAATAGTCAATCCTTCAAAGCCATCTTGACGCTCTAGATTCAGTTTGTAAGGCCACTTTTCAAGGGAAGATCGATATCTGAAAAATAACTAATTTTAATCTACAGTGTTTTGATAATTAAACTGGTCATACTCATAGCCATCTGTAGCTCGATTTCATAACCGGAATGGCACCAAATATGATAGGGAGACTAATGACGACATGGGAAGAAAGATTACGCAAAAAATGTGGTTCCAATCGTCGACTATAGGAGAAAAGGTGGCGCTGTCGTAGTCTACGTATCCGAGAATTTGCGTAAAACGCAGGTAAAACTCGACAATGCACACTTTTGAATACGTATATGACAAAGCGCTAGTCATTCCGAGGACCAACTCAGCTGAACATGCCTCTTACATTACCTCAGCGCGCGTTACTTGTGAAGTTGAGTTTAGAACCCGTCACAACTTCTGTTAATGCGTTGAAATTCATGATTCCAAGTTTGACTGTCACATTGAAGGTACGAGGCAAGGAAAATGTAAAGGAAAAATCGTGCAGTGTTTATTTATTCTTTCTTTTTTCATCTATACTTAAATTTATTTCTTGAAGCATAGCTTCAATATTTTATACACTAATGTACATTGAAGGTGATCGATATCGTCGCTGGGAAGGGGATATGCTGAATAAAACGTGATTACTTCAATTTCGTCTGTTCTTTGTAACTTTTTTTTTTATATTGCACAGAGTCATCTTTTCCGCTATCGGCGAGATTTGAAACTATATATTATTTTTCGTAGAATCATTTTATCCATGCTGTCACAGGGCCGTAGCCAGGACGTTATCTTGGGGGGATCGATTTTCAAAAATTCCTGACCTTTTTTCAAAAATTCCACTGAGTAGGACCTTTTTCCATATTTGGGAGGCGGACCTTTTCCATAATGGGTTGGTCTTCGACCCCCCTCGACCCCCCTCCCCTGGCTAAGGGCCTGTATCATTAGGCCTTCTGCCGGCCAGGTGGCCGAGAGGGCTAGGGCGTAGGCTTTCTAGTTCTCGAGTCCGCCTGGCTGCGGGTTCGAATCCCGCCGTGGGCATGGATGTTTGTGTTTGTCCCGGGCTGCGTACTGTTATAACTTGTGTAAAAGGCGCAAAATGACCTTTGTAGTCGACGCCAAAATTTCTAGAACCCCCCCCCCCCCTCATTAGCCCTTCTCCCTACCAAATTTGGTGCCATTCCAGTTGTGAGATCGAGCTACAGATGGCTTTGAGTACTATTAGGTTAAAACTAATTTGGTTGTTTAACTATACATTATTTATACACTAAACTAGGAAAACGTATTACTAAATAAAATGTATAAAATAAAAATTTTAAAGCACACACTTTTACCTTAAAAAGTACAGTAAAAAGTAAAAAATAATATAATTTTAAAAAAAGGAAAAAGTGTGGTGGCACATTAATTTTATTATGTAGTAATTTAATATTAAACGCGCCACCACACTTTTATCTTTTTTTAAATTATATTTATTATTACTTTTTACTGTATTTTTTAAGGTAAAAGCGTGCGCTTTAAAATTTTTATTTTATATATTTTATTTTATTCTTTTTAGTCTTTATTATAAAAAAATAAGCTTTTATATGATAACTACAAAACCAAAAAAGCCTTGAAAGTCTACACCAGTCGGCTACGTTTGTATCACGGGAAAGCGTTTACAATACTTTAAGCTGGCTAATCATAAACAATCTTCTCCACAAAGACAATCAACAGCTTTGCTATAACTTTGTCCAATTAAAGTTGGAGTGGGCGTGTCCAGTTAAACTTCCTATTTCAATTGTTAGACATTGTTGATTCTACTTTGGCAACAATGTCTAACAATTGAAATAGGAAGTTTAACTGGATACGCCCACTCCAACTTTCGTTGGATAGAGTATAGCATTGATGATCAAATTAACAACGATAACAATAAACAACAATAGGCAGTCATTGAGTCTTGATTACACTGTATACATATAAAACTTAAATATTAAATAACTTACGAATAAATGAAAGACTAGCTAAACTAACGATTGAAACATACATTGTCATCGATAAGACGCTGTTGGGAAAAGTTGCATAGCTCTAGGTAGTCAGGAAGTGAGCAAAATATTGATTACAAAAATTGCGCACAACACAAACAAGTGAACTTCAATAAAATTGTGTAAAAAAAATTCAGATTTTTCGGAGAGTAACTTCTGAACAGGCGCGCCAATATTCGGAAATAAACTAACCCGTTTCATGAAAAAAAAAATTTTGAAATAAAATGTATTTCCAAACTATATGGTGTTATGGTTTTGAATAAAAGAGATGAAAAATTGATCGCATTGAAGAAATGAATGGGCTAGAAGTGGATGAAGGGAAAAGGGAGAGGGAGTTATGAGATAAAAAAATAAAGAATTGATCATGATGAGTGCTCTTCGTCCGTCTGTCTTCCTATCAATCAATTCGATGCACGGGCGGCGATTCAATGACCCCGACTGCTCTTCGTCGTCGTCTTCCCCTATCCTCGTTAGGGGGCACTGTCACTGACACTTCAACCGGAAGAAAACTTGGAGGAACTCCTATACCCCCCCCCCCTCTGGTCCATCCCACCCCCCACCTTTTTCCTTCACGAGGACACATCATCATCATCTTTGATGAAAGAGTGGAAAAAATGTATTGATATATCTTTAAATTTATTTCATTCATCTGGGGAAGCAGAAGAATAGGAAAAAAATCTTCTTTTCGCCGTCAACATTTAGACTTTTTACAGATTCAGAACGAAGGCATTTCCACGAAATAAAAATAGCGAGCATGGAATGAAGAGTTGGAAACGTATTGTGTTCGGAAAATATTTCAAAGGGTGGTGTATTCTGAGCAAGAATTTTTCCTCTTTATTTTATGTATTGGTTCGCTCTGTTTGTGTATCTGTCTGTCCGTGAGTATGTCTCGAGAATGCTTTAACTTTTTCAAATTCTTTTTCGCTACTCGATAGAGACCCTACCTGAACTCACCTGATTTGTTCGTCATTGAAATCGGGCTAACAGTCACGTGAATATTGAGACCCAAGCCCCCCCCCCCATTAAAATTTTTTATTGGCAATATAATATGTTCATTCGATCGGGAATCACGAGCACAAAACGAATATGACATTCTTTTGGATTTCAGAAAGGCTAGTCCGAAAAAAATGACCTCTTCCAGAATGTGCAGTAACATTAAGGATAACAACATATGATATATCAATTATAAATGAATACAATATTAGGTATTCTGTATCATTTAAGGATTGTTGATGTGAACTCGGAGCACGCGCCGTTACTAAGCTTTGTCGAGGCATGCGCTGGTTTCGTTTTAATAGTTCATTCAGGTTCGCCTACAAAATACCAGAAAATAAATAAATAAATAAATAAAAAATAAAAAGTAAAACTACGAGGGGCGAATTGATAAATAAGGTCTCCATGGGTGTAACTTTTTTATTTGTTAACCGATTTTCAAAATTCTTTTTGTATCTTATACTCACATTTGTCCTCTATATAATGCACTTTTCACTTTTCGACATAGACCCCATTCCTTTCCAAGCATTGCGCCAACGGGTGACTAGTTGGGTGAACCCGTCGGAGAGGAATTCCGGAGTTGTTGTCGACACCAGGATTGAATGGCAGCGTTTACCTCGCCGTCAGATCCAAATCATGTCCCTTAAGGGGCTCTTTCTTCTTTGGAAAATGGTGAAAGTCGCAATGTGCAAAGTCTTTCATTTTTGAATTGCAATTTTTCATCTTTGAACTGTAGGCGCTGCAACCTCTCTGGTGTGTGATGACTCGTGTGCGGGCGGACGTTATCGTACTCCAGAAGAGGGTCCAAAGCTGCCATTCAATCCTGGTGTCGACAACAACCCCAAAATTCCTCTTCAACGGGTTCACCCGAGTGGTCACGCGTTGGCGCAATGCGTGGAAAGGGATGGGGATTATGTCGAAAAGTGAATAGTGCATTACATAGAGGACAAATTTGAGTATAAGATACAGAAAGAATTTTGAAAATCGGTTAACAAATAAAAAAGTTACAGCCATGAAGACCTTATTTAACAATCGCCCCTCGTAGAAACGAAATTAAAGTGTTGTAAACATTTTGAACGTCTTACTGCCTACTAATTATGGTACGTTGATTGGATTGGATATTAAACCTAGTTTTGTAAAGCCTGGGTCCCACATGCGTAAAAACAACGGCAGAAACCTCACGGCAGAAAATTTTCTGATGTCAGTTCCTGCCCTTTCGTCTTTCTGCCCGATAAAAAACTCCTGTTTCTTTGAGTTAGACTGAGTAATAGCCTACAAAGATAAGAGAGTTTTCTGTCGGGCAGAAAGAAGAGAGCAGGAAGTGATGTCAAAAAATGTTTCTGCTTTGTGGTTTCTGCCGTTGTTTTACGCATATGGGAACCACGCTTTACTGGTTCTGCATCCGAAAACAATACCGTTTTCTGTTGTTAAAATACCCTAATAAACTATGACTATTATTGTTAATGTGATTTATATCAGCGGCTAATTTGTTAGGCCAATTGTTAGCAATAGTCAATTGTTGTTAACCGTATTGTTAGAATTAGCTGATTATTCTTAGACCTATTGCTAACAAAAGCTAATTAATCTTAGACCAATTTTTTTTAAACTAATAAATAGTTAGGTCTATTTTTAAAAAAGCTAATAAACAAATAGGCCGATTTTTAAAAAATTAATAAACGCCTATTGTTAAGGACAGGTAATTGAGGTTGGGCCTATTGTTGCCTTTAGCTAATTGGATGGCTGAAAATACAAGTAGACCAGGTCATATTTTTAACATTCATAGCAATTTAGAGTTTAAGCTGTTATTTTATTAAAATAATGAGGAATCGAGATTTACACACAGAAATGCAAATTCCACACACAGAAATTGATAGAGCGGAGAGGAAGTTTTAAATGCTCATCATGTAATGTTTTGTGGGAGATACAATTCCTTTTCCCTTTTGAAAACGTTGACAGGTATAAGATCACATGATCATTATCTCCCACAATTTCTATCTCACTAAGAGAATTTCGCCCAAACTTCAAGTATTGTAGACCTTGCATAGAGGGATTTGGATCCCAAATTTCATAATACATACCATTTTCATAACTACGTATAAATGAAAGGGAGAGAGAGAGGCTGGCTTAACAGAGCTTTATGTTTTGATTATATACCTGTATCTGATCCGTACATTGGCCAGGATTGATAATTATGTTTACCTCCTGTGGGGTGGAACGAACACTGCTACTCCTTAGCACAAGGGTTGCTATGTGTATGGAAGGTGAAAGTACAGTTCTGTTGCTCCCGCAAAATGCTACATGTTGAGCAGGGCCGGATTTAGATGAAAAGAGGCCCCTAGGCTATTCCACTTATGAGGCCCTTTCACTTCCCATTTTTAATGCTAACAATTTTCACCTAGTTAGCCTATAGGAAAATCCGGCCCTGATGTTGAGCATTTAAAAGTGCCTCCCCCTATACCAAGTACCTTTTTCTTTAATTACTGGCGTTCACTCTAAGATAATATAAAATATCAGCGACGGATATAGTTGTTCAAGCTTATTCAGTTAGCTGCACCACTAGCTGCCATGCTATAATGTGTCTTCTGCTGTTCACCCACCCCTTTCGGCGGCCATTTTCATTGGCCGCTAGAGGCCTGGCGATTGCGAATTAATGTTAGGTAAACGGACAAAAATAGCTATTTAATATTAAACCTGTTGTTAAAAATAGCTAATTAATGTTAGATCTATAGTCAGCATTTTATATGCTTCTTTGCATACTTGGAAATCGAGTTATTTTTCTTGTTTGATTATGAAAATCGTTCTTAGTTTCGCTAAATAATGCATTAGACTTAAGAATGCTTCAAACAGAATATAGAGTTTGCATCTAATTAGCCCAATCCAAAATTTTAGGAATTTAGCAATTTGCTTATTTAAGACGGCATCTGTTCAAGCTCCCATATAGATTTCAATCGATCTAATTAATTTAATCCTTTAAGACGACTAAGATCTCATAAACATCATAAAATAATTTAAAGCTGTTTCTCTGCGTGCTGAAAAGTGAAAAATAAAAAAAATCATTGTAAAATGACGAAAACGTCCTTGAATTACTGTAGCATTTCCATTTAAACAACATGGGTGTCGCGGAGGCGCAATTTCTAAATTTCTAGATATAAATACGTGTAGTAGCAAAAGTTTATAGAAAATTTCAAAACGACAAGATTCAACTGATAAAAAATAACCATAAACGGGAGGAGTTATTCATATGTGTAAATATTTCTAATTTCATAAAAAGAAAATCTTTTAACAAATGTCAAATCGCAAATCGACAGCGTGACTCATGACATCTGAATCTGTTAAGTAATATGGAAGATCCCATATAGATTTGTTATTGCATAAGGACTGCTAGATTGCACTCCTAGCCATGTGAGAAACATTACCTTCACATAATAGGTGCTCTTACTCTGTTATATGACTTTTTAATTACCTCATCAAACTTTAACGGCAAATGTTTCTACGTTGTTATCCTATCAATCAGCCCTTAAAGCTATTTTCCGATAATTAGTGTTGAAAAACGAAATCTTGAACATAATTTAGCTTCTATTTCAACAGAATGGTTTTATTTCAGAAATATATAATTATTTGGAGGCAAAATGGAACAAACAGGTTTTCGATTATTTTCGTTCACAATTAAAAATTGAGAAAAATTCTTGATTTAAAATGCGGATTTTTAATCTCTGTCTATTGACACTTCCACCAAGAGGCAACGGCAGAATCCATCGAAAATCTAATTTATGACGTCAACTACGAACATAAAATCAATACGGTGAAACTAATACTTTCCATCTGGTCGGTTTACAAATAAAATAAGCTTCTATGTGGCACCAATTTTAATTATTTTTAAAATTGGAAACTTTACTTCATACTAAAAACTAGGACTCCCATCCTTTTAGGATCTCATTGGGAACATTGTTTCGCCCTAAATATCACTTAAAGCTTACCCAGATTAATGTTAGAATATCTCCAGATTGATAATACTCGGAGAAAATCAGCTGTTGTCATATGAACTAAACAGTCGAGTCACATTAAAGTGGCCACCTGTTCATATCCGGAATATCAGCATGTGCAGCTCGGACAGCGGTTTGACGGGCTGGGAGAGACTCAGTGAGATGCTGGAAAGTGTTCACAGGGATACTGAGTCGTGCTAACTGCAGTTCAGCTGACAGCTGTTGGACGATGCAAGTGGAGTATCAATGGAGCGAATAACCCGATCGAGGTGGTCCCGTAGATGCTCAATTGAGTTTAAGTTCAGGGAATTTGGGGACCAGCTTGTTGCCGTCCACAAATGGTTGAAGGGTTTTGTTTTCTGACGTTTCTCGCTGTATGCGCCAACATCCATCCGTCCGACGTGATTCATCTGAGAAGACAACCTTTTGCCAATCAGTAGATGTCCAATGTCGTATTGCCGTAAAAATTGCAGCCTCTTCCGCCGATGCACAGTCGTTAGCATTGGTGCTGGCACCATCCATTTACCGCGGACTCTTATACGCAGAAACGGTCGCTGAGCTGTCGTTCTGGACAAACTTGCGGCAGCCCTCTCTTTCATTTGGGCAGTAAATTGCTCCACTGTAGCACGACGATTCGCCCGAACCACCGTCCTAGCCGTCGTTCCTTTCTTTCATCTATGGCTCACGGTGTACCACAATTTCAACGTCGCTTATTTTCTATAATAATGCCATTTTGCCATATACGGCACATTTTTACCGAACAGCTCACAAACTCTGCAATTTCTGAAATGCTGCCAACCTTGACCCGAAATCCAATAATCATTCTTTTCTGTACGTCTGATAAATCGCTGCACTTGCATCAATTCAAATGCCTACAACACACAATACATACTCACCCAAGCTGCTGATGACACGTTACATACTGCCTCATATATTAAGTGCCTTCTGCGATTGGTTATTTAGCGCCGACATAACAGATAAAAGGTGGTCACATTAATGTGACCGGACTGTCCATATATCAACTTCACGTAAGGTGCTTAATTACAAACGGTTGAATTTGGAAATACAATAAGCGTCCTGAATAATATTATTTTCTATTATATTTTCCCTGTGAAACAACTCTCAAATGCTTAATGAGAGCCTTATACGGAGTATGCAGAGACTACATTTCACCACAGTTTTCCCCTCCTTTCAGTTTTCCGAAAAAATGAGCTTAGTTTTACTGTGGCTTTGAGGTTTTGGCTTTGAGACTTCAAAGGGAGAGTTTTAAACGAGAGAGAGCTATTGCTACCAAAATGTGCTGGCTGATCACTTGTACTTATTAATGGAGGGCGAATAAAATTTGTTATTAATTGGCCTAGACTTCTGTTACACGAATTCAGAATTATCCCAAAGAACTGAACTATGGAGTAATTGTAATTAAGTACAGTAGGCAATATGAATTTAGCTCGAAAAATATATTTTTAAACAGAAAATAATTTTTAACCAGCAAAATCAACGTAGAAAAATTCTTTCTATTCTAAATCGTTGCGATTTAGCATCGAATGTTTATACTGCCTTTAAATTCTAAAATTTTCAGGGAGTTATTCTATTAAATTCTGGGAGAAACAATAGTTGTACAAATGTTCAATAAAACTTTAACAGAAACTAAAGGGTAAAATGTAACTTGATTATACAAGTTTTTAGCCAAGAACGCTACACGCATCCAACCAAATTTTATTTACTTTTTCCAAGTACTTTACTCTATACTAAGGTCGCATGCAAAATTTGAGCGTGCCTTGTTGCACTGCATTCGGTGGCATAATTCTAAAGCTCGCAAAACTGGCAGATTTAAGTAAAACACAATGGAGTTGAATCAGCAGGATTGTTTTGAAACTTTACAACAGACATTTCCTGGCAGAGCTCCGAGTAAAGCCATTGTTTCGTCCTGGTATCCCGAATTTAAGATAAGACAACGGTCACTTGAAAACGAACTTCGCGGTGGACGGCCATTCGGTATACTTACGCCGGAAAATATCCGTGCTGTGTCGGATATGCTCGCGAATGACTATCAGTGGTTAAAACAATCATGTACGTAATCACATGCAACTCAGGAAGGTTGACCCGAGCAGAAAGTATCCCGAATGCAGCGGTGCCAAGAAATGCTCGAAAGGTTCAACAACGGAGCATCAAAACAATACCGCTTAGAGAGAAAGCCTGCTCACGAAAAAATCATACATTGTTACATCATCTACGGTAGGGCGAGGCCAACGAGAGACAGGCCAGGACACTCAAAAGTCACCTGACCATCGGAGTGCCCAGCAACAATCATCCTTGGAATGTTTACAAGATTTTATTGGTTTTATAATGCCCGTCCGTCCCCTTCATAATTTTTACATTTTTTGAGGTAGAAGGTTGAAATTCGGAATGTTGGTTACTATGGGCATATCCACCTTCACCATTTAGTTTGGTCTTGATTGGTGCATGGAGTCGGAATTACAGGGGTGGGATTCAAAGAGGACTAAAGATCTATGTGCTATTTAGGTACGTAAAGGAGTGAAATTCAGTATCCAGATCCCTCTAGGCAAGATCTACATTACTATGAAGTTTAGGCCCAATTGTTCCAATGGGGTCGGAGTCGTGGGGGAGACAGTCACTTGGTCTTTAGAACTACGGCAACATATGACATGTGATTTTTCATTCGGAAAAAAGAAGATACGAACTTTTTTATATTTTCTACATACTATGTTCGAGAAAATCAATTTTTTGATTTAAAAAACTTGAGGGGAGGTAAAAAGTGCAGCTAAAGGGGTAAAAATAGATGAACGCAGGGTTTGCTACTTGCCTTACCCTACTTGGGGGGGGGGTAATAAATTTATAAATGTAGTTCTGCTTCACAGCTAAAGCTCCTCTTTGGAATGCTACAAGATTTTATTAGTAACTTTAGTTAGACTTTATATTCTCGAATTTACAGCTTTTTCACGTTCATATCGTCGTTTTTCACGTTCATTTCGTCGTTTTTCACAAACATTTCGTCGTTTTTCACAAACATTTAGTCGTTTATAAATTACTATTGCATTTATGTCATTGTAATTATATGCTAAAATACTAATTATGGTAAGTAAGTTTTACATATTTTTAATCTGAAATAATATAAAAAAGAAGACAACAGCAAGGATATATTAATAATAAAATATTTTTTTTTATAGTACTTTCTATTTTCATTTCTTAGTCCTTCTAGATTTATAGACAATTTGCAACAATTTTATTGAAATATATTAATAATAATTTTAAACAATCAAAATATACAAATTAATTTTGTTTTTTTTTATAACAAAGGGGTCGTCCATAGTTTACGTAACGCTTAAGGGGGAAAGGGCAACGCCTCCTATAAAGAAAGCCTCGGCACTAAAACGTCATACATTGTTACATCATCATACTTCGTCCTTTGTTAACCGCATTTCTACCAATAATAAGTTCTAAATTTGGTCGACTTATGATGGTGTAACAATGTATGAAATTTTAGTGAGGCTTTCTTTATAGGAGGCGTTGGAAAGGGGATGTTTTGGAAGGCGTTACAGAGCGTTCTGGAGGGGTAGGGGGTATATCAAGTATGGCGTTACGTTAACGCTTCTTTTCAGATTTATTTGAGACTAAATTTGTGTGATTGTTAAATTTACTTCTCTTTACAAAATTTAAATAAACTTCTCTTTACAAAATTTAAATTATGGAAATATTACCATGACTCACAAGTCTATAGATTGCTTAGAACTATCACAAGTATAAAATCCTTTATCCGAAATTCTAAAAACGGCATTTTATTGTTGAGGGTCGAGTATCAGTTATAAAGTTTGATTAGTGTAAATTTCACTATAGTGTAAATAAAAGTTTTACCAGGCCTAGACGAATAAATGTTATACCAGGTTGGTAAAAAGAAAGAGCAGTGCCCCCTAATTTTTCCCGAGGATGTCGGGCGGCTTGGTTGCGCCATGGTTTGGTTTTTTGTTTACTCTATCCTTTCTGCTTAATAAGCACACGATTTACCTTATTTTTTTAATAATATATTTATTCAGAAATTCTAAAGTGGAGAAAAAATAGATGAAATCCCCGTGCGTATGAACAGCTGCGGAAATTATGGGCGATTTCTCCCCTTTGTTATGAAAATAAAACAAAATTAATAAAAATTAAGTTGTATATTTTATGATTGCTTAAAATTATTATTAACATATTTCAATAAAATTGTTGCAAATTGTCTATACAGTAAATCTAGAAGGAGTAAGGAAATGAAAATAGAAATTATTATAAATAAAAATATTTTATTATTAATATATACTTGCTGTTGTCTTCTTTTTATAATATTCCAGATTGAAAATGCATAAAAATTACTTACCATAATTAGTATTATAGCATATAATTACAATGATATAAATGCAATAGTAATTTATAAACGACTAAATGTTTGTGAAAAACGACGAAATGATTGTGAAAGATGACTAAATGTTCGTGAAAAATGACTAAAAGATTGTGAAAAACGACGAAATGTTTGTGAAAAACGACTTAATGATTGTGAAAAACGACGAAATGAACGTGAAAAAGCTGTAATATTGCTTCTACGTCACAGCTAAAGCTCCTCCTTGGAATGTTGCAAGATTTTATTTTCTTATTAAATATCCACCAATTTTCATTGATATTCGTTAAGTCATTCTGTTCGTTCTAATTATTGTGCGCATATTCAATTTTTATTGTGTTTTTTTCATATGTAGTATAATACTTTTTATATACGCATTTATTCCTTTGTTCTTAAATTCTCTTTCAAACTTTCTACGATATATTCCTTGCATTAATATAATGCAAAGGCTCTGAGGAATTTAAACTGCCGTAAATAAAAAGCCTAATTTTCTTCCCTTACCTGTAATCGAGATTATACTCTCTCTAAAGTAAGAAAAACTGGGCGTGTCCAGTTAAATCTTGTTAATTTTATTTAGCAACAGTGTCTAACAATTGAAATCGGAAATTTAATTCGGTAGATGAAAATGATATTAAGGGTTAATATTTGATAAATTTACGTTTTAATATACATTAATAAAAACTTTTTAATTTATTAAAGTGATTAGAATGTTATTTGGAAAAAAAAAATACCGTGTACCAGAAATTTCATTATAGTATAAAACTAATTTAATAATAGTTCGACAACATGAAATGATTCTAGTGAATTAAAACCTCGAGAAAAATGTTTATGGAATATTGGTTAGATTGTGCCAAATTAAGATTTAATGAAATACAAAACTTGATTGGTTTGCTTCGCTTTGTTCCGTATGTCTATCGTTGGCCCTTTATAATTAGATAGATCAAGTTTAAAATCACTCGTAAAGATATCAGTTGGGAAATTAATCGCCTAAAAATTGAAATTCATTGAACGCCAGCCTCTTTTTTTAGACTGAAGATTTTTATGCTCTTTGAGTACGTTCAATATTGTCTTCGGATGCTGTAAAATATCCTTTCGGGTTATCGGGAGGATTCGAAAAGCAGTTTTACGGTGCTGCCTATAAAGCCGAATTTCAGTTGTGAAAGCGTCGCTAAAACCCGATTTATGGTTTGATTTCATCGGCCCTATTGTAACGCTCAGAATTTATTGACTCTGCAAATGTGATTCACTGTCAACAGAACACGCGTTCTACAAGCCTTCCAAAATGCCATAATATTTGCACATTAAAACCGCAACACCCGCCGTGAACTTTGTCCCCTTTCTACAACGACCATAGAAAGGCACTGAGAGAGCGAAAGAGAGACAGAGAGTGAGTGGAAAACTTTCCCTGCCTTTTACATTGCACATCTAGAGTTGAGTTACTTGCATGGAATGCTTTTTTGTCGTAGATTTGGAATCTAAGCCTTGAAAGAAACTGCAATTTCAAACGGAATTCCTTAACCTCGGTGGACATCTCCCTCTAATGTATTAAATTAAATTTTAAAAATATTAAATTCTTTGCTCTACAGCTTGAATCTCCACTTTGGCAAGTAGAAGGGAATGCATTTATTATGAATGGAATCATAATTAATTACACTACTAGAGCTGAAAATTAAATATATTTACACAAACTAAATAATGCTGAAAGAAAGTTGTTTAAGCGGAAGGAAAACCTTGAGAGAACATAAGTCAATATTATATGTCCTCAAAATCTCCTTATAAATTCAGTTTCTTTAGAACTTTAACTATTTTAAATATTTTATTCGTAAATCTTTTGCCTTTTCGGTATGTTTGGCTCCATGACCTTGTATACCGAATACTAGAAGTAGCGAGTTGCATAGATTTAAGCATCTATTAACTTTTTCTTGAAAAGCATGTTACGCTTGTCTGAAAAATATAAGGATACCGTAAAACGGGGTAACGTTGGACGCGGCGCGCATCTTTGGGACATTGCATAATTTTTTCGCTTTTGAACTTCCCTAATATACTTCCAGTTTGAATTTATGCCCAATCAACGCCACCTTAATCACTGACCTTACAGCAATCTTACGGCAGCATTTGGTTGGTTCAGCTCCACTGTAATCTGTATCAGGTCATCTTCTTCCTACAAGTACATTTTCAATTTTTTCGTTGCTCTGGAAACTTCCATACTTCAGGAAAAAAGTGTGCATATTATAATACCGACAGATATGTACATTGAATATTACATGCTTTGATATCAGTTTTCTTTTGTAATGGCCTTTTTGACCTCTGTATATTACTCTATAACCTCAAGATTGTAAAAAGTCAGCTCTGAGCGGGGTAACTTTGGTACTGTCAAAAAGATGGCCCAAGGTTGATTTTAGTTATTTTATGTTGTTTGACATCAAACAGTACTCGAGCGCAACATCGAGAACAATGATAGAAGAGGCAAAGAGAGCAGCAATAGCGATAGGAGCATTGTTGTGTCCTTACAACAGCATAACCTTACAAATGGAACGCAGCGATAAGATCACTCCCTCAACTTGAAAGCAGCCTCCAGAATCTCGCTGTGGAACAGTACGTTCTGGTAAATTACAAAACAAAATTCTATCTAGGAAAGATCACCTAGATGAAAAACAACAAGGAAATATTCATCGCAGCCATGGAGAGGTCCGATTCTCAGTGGAAATGGACAGCGAACGCGACGAAATTTACTACTCAAAGGAAGAAACAGTGCAGCTTATCAACCCACCAAACCACTTGGCCGTCGAGACATTAAGAGACTGAAGAAACTCGATGTTTAAGATTTTTAGAATGCCTTTTCTTATAGCAATTTTTAGAGTGCCAAATGCTTTCAACGATTCTCACAGGGTCAGAAGTTTCATAAATAAACAACTGGTGTTTAAAATTGGGAAAGATCAATTTCCCCTAGTCTTTTAAATTTTACCATATGGTGGGTAAGATTGGGACAAATATACAGGGATTTTTTAAGAAAGTCGCTGTTTGGAGAGTAAAATCACGCCCATATTTGGAAACAGGGAGGTCAAATTCATATAGAACAGGAGTTTCAGCGAAAATAGATAAAAAGTATTAATTGGAGACAAAAAAACCTGAAAAAGTGTCCCAAAGTTACCCCATTTTACGGTAAAGATAAATAGATTGGTAGAAACGGTCCAATTTCAAGTCCAAGGATATTCTGTTTTGGAATTTGGATATACATGAAATAACATTCCAAAACCATTCCAGAACGGTTTTAAAACTTGATGTCAGGTAGAATCAATTACGTATACAAATAAGGTTCGTAAATCTTAATAAGTAAAAGGAACTTAATATTGCGATAAATACAGCTGGAACATTGTGAAGAGTTTTCGACAGATTTACACATTTAAAGTCAGTACCTGAAGAAATATTTCTGGTTCTTCTAGGTACATGTATATACGCGAAACAAAGCTAATTAATTACTGATTGATTGATCTTTAATAGGATGAAATATTAAATCTGGTCTTCTATTTGTAACAGATCTCTATTGATTTTCACCGAAGACGGAGAAGGAAGCTTCGATTATTGAACGAGATTTCCCAAATTAAATGAAGAGTCCTTTGTATATAAAAATGATTTCAATAGAAGCTTTAATCAATAAAGAGCTTTAAATTTCTATTTAAAACTTCTTTTGAATATGGAATCATTTTTACAATCGCATGTTATCTGCAGAAGGATGTGTCAATACAGAGGGTTGTTAGGGATCTTTTTACCCTCAGGAAGGCGCGCACGTTCATTTCACGTGAGATATCACGTGGAGTATTGTTAGGGCAGATGTAAAAATAGTTACCATTCGATCAGCGAGCTAAAACGCATTGAGTTATACCACTGAACTTTGACATGTGTTGGGAAGGCTACATAACAGCCCTTTACGACGTCATATTCAACTATTCTAAAAATAGTGTACTAAATAAAAATTGGCAAAACCAAAAGCGGCGCCATTGCCGAGTTGATACAGGCGTTGGATATACCCATCTGCTTCCGGATAGATTGTGAACATGAATGGATGCATTTGGTCCACAACGATTCCTACGCATCCTCTGCCATCCAGAGGTCAATCCAAGGGTATCCGTGGACACAACATGTGTCAGGTAAACATTTCCCAAACCATAACGCTGCCTCAACGACTTGCACAGTTGTCGACAGGCATGATGAGTTCATGGATTCATGTTGTTTGCCATGCCAAATTCCAAGAAACCAGGAACTTGCACGCATCTGCCAAGCGATCTTTTCCATCATCAATGTCCAGACTGGTGTTGTTTTGTCCAAAGAAGGCGTACTTTCCTATTCGTCTCCGATAACAACGGTATCATGTCGGCCGTCGGCTGATGTACCCTGTCTTCAATGACATGCGTCTAGTGTTACTTTGTGAAATTGTCGTCTGAGCAACAAAGTTAAATTCAGAAGTCAAGTGGATAATTGTGTCCGTTGGTTTGACTCATCTTTCTCATCAATGAGAGGTTTCCTTCTCGTAGATTGCCGTTGACTAGACGTCTTTTGAGCGATGAACCATTCTCGATACACACTTGAACCATTCAGAGAAAAATTCTGGAGAAATGCGGTCTCGGAGACGCTTCGTCCAGCACATCGTGCACCTACGATCATGTTACGTTCAAAATCCTTTAGATCTTTCCCCATTCCCATTATCGCTAGGATTTTCTAAACTCTCGAAGGAAAGGTTGTTAGCTGTATTTTACCAAAACAAACAGATCGTGACGTGCAGCGGAGTGGGCCGAACCATTTGTGCCCATAATGAGGGTTACTAATAAAATGGCCAGGCAGTAGAAGAGATAAAATACAACAGAAACTTACCTTGAGGACCTGTGGAAGCATAATAAATAGAAGGAAAGAGGCAATACCAAAACCTTGACCAGTTCTTAAGAATTAAATTCACAGAGCAGTAAAGCACGATAGCATTATAAGAGTCAATGTTCATAGGTAGTCCTTAACATAACACTACGCTTGAGTAAGAACATTTCGTAGGAGATTTTCCATACTCCTCGCACACATTATAAAAGTCAATGTTCGTAGGTAGTCCTTAACATACTACTACGCTTGAGTAAGAACATTACATAGGAGATTTTCCATACTCCTCGCACACTGCAATAACTAAAAGAACTATTCATCAAAATAACACGTATGCCCTTTTAAAGAACTTTAACAACACCAAAGAGCAAAAGAGAGAAATTACGACCGCGTGTGGGTCTTAGCGGCGGTTAACTGGATCAGAGCAAAACCCAGCTCTTGCTGCATATACGCTGATAATCCCGCTGGCCACACTCCTCTAATTATTGTGTCGGAGCGAGGCTCTATTTGATATAAATCACTAAAACATGCATAGAGCAGCTGGGCATTACTGCCTACAGGAAAGAGAGTACTCACGATATTTGTCGTGGGCAGTGATATCGTCCGTCCAATGGCTTGGGGCGTCTCTCGGGCACTCGCACTTGGAACCCAGCTGGCGTCGTTACTTTCGTGCCGTTTTAACGAATTCTCCGCCCTCGGAGCTTGCCGGCATGGCTCGTTCGTCGCCGTCCTCGCAGTAGGTAGTACTGGCGGGTTTTCCACGCATTTCCCGCGTTGTTCGCCGCTAGCCGAGGCACTTACGAACGCACAGAGTTCATTACCCCATCTCCGGCCATATCTCGGTTTCCGCTCAGGCGAACGCTCCTTCCCTGTCGCTCGACCGTTTTTTCTTCCTCCTCCTTGATCGATTTGAAATTCGCTCCTCGCTCTCGTCTTGCTCCGCTATTGGTTGAGGCGTGTCGATGCTTTTGACGCGGCGATTGTCGTTGCTCCGCCCTCCTCTTCGAGCTATAGAAAACCCGAGAGCGAAAGCGAACGACAGTGTCAACGGAATTCGTGTTGGTATTGGAATTCCGTGACAGAGAGGAATGGCGACAGTTATCGCATGGCAAACACGAAGAGCTGTGAACTATCGATGCAAGAGTTTTCTTGAATGTCAAACGTCAACAGCAGAAGATAGGTCCACATCGAGTCAAACAAACAGAAAAACTTGCGCATAACCCAATACTGCTGTTCATGAAATGATCAGAGGGATTGAACAGTTATGATTCATGCAATACAACACTAAATGTACGAGGTGCATTTTCCACAAACATCTTCAATTCTGTAAGGCCTGCGCGCAGTACCGAAAAATCTTACCCCTGGTCATATTTAGCTCAATCTAAAACACATAACCCAATTTTTGAATGTTTTGGTAAGTTGTTTTATTCTCACAGTTACTTCGCATCACATTTCCTTCTTTTATTTTTCATTAGCAACAAGAGAGATTTATACTAGAGGCATTAAGTGCTTGCGCAATGATGAGATCGACGTCCAAACACGCATTGAGATTTCTTTGAGATTTACAAAAAAGTTCTACCACTTTTAGCTTGTATATACAAAAGTAAGCAGAAAGAAGCTTAGTTACTCGTAAATAAAGTAATACTTTAATCTAGTACTCTGTTTCGTTGCGAAACTGGCTTTAATGAAATAATATTTAAAGTACGCATGTTAGATTCCTTTGAACAAAAATTAAAATTTTTTTATGACATTTATTTCAAAGTTACACGTGAAAGGCTATATACAATGAGTAAACAGGCGAGTTATTTAATCGTGACTAATCTAATAATTTGTGAGCATTCAACTTCTCTTATGACAATGAATTTTAATGGTCCCTCTTTTCGGATATTAACCATAACTTATCACCTTTTCGTAGCTTCAATGAACACATGGCGAAATAATTCATTCTCGCTTTGCGACCGCCAGAAAAATACCGATTGTCTTAATAGTGAAAGTACTTCATTGTTCACTGGTAGTTTCTATTAATAACAAATTGGAGTTACCTGACAGTCAGTATTAATTGGATTGGTTATTGCTAAACTGTTTGTAATGATTAGTTATTGATTTCCGATAGGCTCGAGGATTTTCAGATATCATGACAATTCACGAAGCTTAAATGATGAATGAGGTCGCTGAGATACAAAGCAATTTTTGATGAATTTACGTAATTAAATTTCAACCAGATTTACAAATGAACCGTGGTTTAAAAACTTTTAGCGAAAACTTCTCCCGCCGTTTAATCCGAGAAACTAATGCTCTTCCACAAATGCGTCCATTTTATTTAGATTCACGGCTGATTGTAGGATGAAACAAAAGGCTCATTTGAATTACTCGTATATGGAAAAAAATTGCAATGGTGTATTATGTAATTCTAGAGCTCATTTATTCTTTTTGATTGGGATTAATGCTTATGTTTACATGGAATTTTCCCTGTCTATGTCTCCTGAAAGTGAACGCATGTTTGCTCAATTCTTAACCGTCAAATTTGGTAAATTGAAATCCTGACTGTTCTGATAGATTTAAATTCGTCAATAATTTGTTAATTGATCTCAACTGAAGGGTCAATAATTATTCTATCTTGAATCCTATTTGTTACAGCATTAATTCGCAAACAAGCCCATTATGATATTTGTGCACTTTTAAATATTACAGCGACATTATTATTTCATTTAAATAGTAAAATTAAATCGATAGACATACATTAAAACGTGCAAAGTTTAATCTGCTCTTCTCAATTTACTTCTCTTTGTGAAAGCAATTCGCTACTGCATAATTTAGCATTATACTGCTTCACATAGTGAATCCACATCGACTGGCTAAATTCTCGTACTCTCAGTGAATTGGGTAGATCGTCTTTGATGCGAATGAACTGCAAATCAGCGGCGTTGCTGGGATTCCAGAAAACGTATTTTAGTTTAATTTTAATAATTTTCTCCACTTGTCTTAGATTTTTTTTGACCAATGTTTATACTCTCTTGAAATAAAACTTTAGAAGAATTGTATATCGATGTCATTTTCGAAATTGTTAATCAGATGAATTTTAGGATTTTGTGGACTACTTACAGAAATAGTGTTGCGAGTGTAGTTATTTGTGATTTCTCTTAAGATAATAGTTAATGTGTTACATGAATTTCAAATCGAACGAATTTGAAATTTGACCTTTTCCTTATCTTCCGGTACCGTTCCTCTACCATCTATTGTGTTCAATGTGATGACCCCTATTAAAAAAAAATAGCCGGCAGTTTTCGTTGTAACAAACTTATGCGAAGTATTGCAGGAAAATTTTGTTCCACACTTCTTCTCACACTTTCCACAGGTCACTCAGCGTTATAAGTCGACGGTTTCCAAACTCTCTTTTAAAAAGTTCAAAGCCACAGAAATCTAAGAGTGAGGCATCTGGGACTTGACCGGGATGAATGAAAATGGACTTATGTATATGGTACCCGTTCGTAAAGCTTTCTGGCGTTGATGAAGTCTTCGCGGACGTGCCATTCAATTAGACGATGACCACGAACCTTATGCCGACACTGCCTAGGGCTCCTTCGTTTATCGCTATGGCCCCTGTCCTGAGGTGAAAGCTCTATGTTCCTCTGAATAACATTACTGATAGTAACTTTACTTATGACCTGACCCTTTCTTCTAACACATTATCTTTTATAATGAATTTGTGGCCGTCCCAAAACGTGTTCAATTTTGCCACTATTTCAGGTTTAACTAGTGCATATTCTTTTAAGCGTATGCAATAATAACGCATGATGTAGTTACGAAGAATCTTGCTATGGTCCAAATCGTTCATTGTTAACTGCCTCAACCCTCTCTACAAGCGATCACAATTTATTGCAGCAATTTTCAAAATTTGATTTTCTTAATACGAGGTTTGGGGCATAAATCATGGCAGCTACTTTTTGTCTCAGATACCGGATGTTATCACAAAATGTTATATGTCTCAAGGAAGCCGTGCATTCGTTGTATATTTTCACAACACTAGACGGCTCTGTGATTTCCTGTTGTTGCAGAAAAAGCAATATTAAATCAGTTCATAGTGAACCGAGTGTGGATGGGAAGAATTGGAGCATCCACCATAGTCTCCGGACCTTTCTCCATGTGGTTTTGATCTCATACGGAAGGTAAAGGAACTATTACGTGGTAGACGATTTGGGACATGAATGGACATTGCAAGTGTTGTGCAATAGGAGATGGCCAGATTCACATATGGTGAAGAATAAGGTATTCGGCGCCTCCCACATAGCAGCGTGTTGTGAACGTTGCAGGGAACTATTTTGATGCTCTTTAGAGTGGGTGTGTGCTGTAATGATTCTAGAACACGAAACCTGTCAACTACCTTAATAATCATGAGGAGCAAAATGTTGACGTGTTGTTCAATGTCCGTACATTTCGTCCATTCTTTATCCTTTCATTTGTATATTTCACTTTGTCGAAAAATAGTTGCCATGACTTATGCGCAAACCCTCGTAATATGTACGGCATTGAAGGAGTATAGTGTCTGTTAGGTATTAAAGCAACAAAAAACTGGAGATATTACTCAAATAATTAAATAAACAGGACGGAATAAATTACTAAATGAAAGGAAACATTTCCGCGTTCTGGGATCAAATCAGGGACCACGACTCAACGCGTCGCTGCTCTGGCCAAATGAGCAACCGTGGACACGCTGACAATTATGTTGTCTAGGTGGGTCTTATGGACTCTTGCTGACACAGCTGGCCCTGGTCCGAAAGTCGGGAATTTTTTCTTACTTAAACCATCATTTATAAGTGTTGAAAATCCCCCTTGGAAATTAAGTAATAAAAAGCAGTGACGGACTGAGTAGAATTTTTCATTTCATTTATTATTTTATTCTACATTGGCCAACCACTTACTAAGAGCGTTTTCGTTTTCCCAACACAAATTTTTTTTTCTCTGAAATCGACTTAAAAACTCATGATTCAAGAGGATATGAAAATTAATGCATACTTATAGGGCATCTTAAACTGTACCTTGACGTATTTTTATGGCAGTTGGTTAAGCTATTTTAGAAATACTAATTTTTTTCTGAAAATAAAGAAATGGCTATAGCATCCATATAAGTGAATCAAAATCAATCAATTCTACATGTACGGATTCCTCTCATTGAGACGAATAATTTTTATTAATAAATTGTTTGGCTCTGATGAGCCATTTTGGAGATACTAATGAACCATCCAACCTCTCCCACTACAAAAGATAAAGTTTTCTTCATTATTTAAAAAAATAATACATAGAGGGTCCCTTAAACTGTGCCTTGACATATTTTTTATAATAATTAATTAAGCATTTTAAAAGATTTTTTTTTCTTCTAAAATTGAAGAAATGCTGCAGCGAACAAATGTCAAAAAAACGCAACATATACGGATTCCTTTCCTCGAGAAGAAAAATTTTTTATAAAAAAATTGTTGACTGGGCCGGTTTGGAGTTAAAGGTTTTAAAGCCCCCCCCCCCCCCCCCCAACCCGAATGAAAAAAAAAAACTCTTCTTGCCACAGTGGGAGGCTTGTGCGAATGTACCATTCCACCATCCCAATCTATTTAATTATTGGATTACTATCTCCAGTTTCTCCCTATTACTTAATTTCCAACTGAGTTTTTAAAAAAGGAAAAAAATAACCTGACTTTGCAGGCCAGGGGCAGTTTTCAGTTTGACGTAGAAATTGAATTTGTACATTCAACTCTAAATAAACCGAACCAGTAATTTTGTTAAATAAATTAATTCAAAATTATTATCACACACATGATATCCTTACAAAAACTTATATTTCAATTGACTAAATGTCTTTAGGAGGACATGTAGGGCGGAGAGTACGAGTTATACGCTGATGCTCTAGAGCTCTTTAAAAGTTCTTCAAGTTTAATATAATAATTAACGAAGAGACATATTCCAAATAAAAACAAATGGCCCCCAAGCTGCTTTAGATGTAATTTTCCCCTCTTAGTAAATATTAAATTAGAGAGAAAAAAATTTTCAGGCAAACAAAGAATGAAAAGCAGAGAACGGGAAAGAAAGCAAAGGCCAAAAAAAAAAATTTAATAAAACTTCTTTAGATTCCACGCTTAGTTTGGGTAGACGCCAATAAACTGGAGCGTTGGAGGTGATTCATGGCACCTCATTCCCACGTGAAATTTATGCAATTGTTTACGCAAATGGCGCTCCTCAGTCGTAGGGTGGTGGCGGACGGGACCGTTTTCCAGGGGTGCAGTTTGGCTTCTCTCAGTGCCGTTATTACCGAACGCGGCGCAGGCGGGACCACTTCTGGAGGGTAGAGTCCGTTCTCCAAATGTCCAAAAAGGCTGGGAATGGTGAGCCCTGACGAAAACCTCTTGCCTGTTTAGGCAGATGATGCCCTTTCTAGTTGCCATGCATATGCAATGTTTTCCCCTTGCAGCCCTTCCTCATATCTGCCTTCGGGCCTCGTGTGTATGTAGTCTTTTCTCTTTTTACTTGCAATGGCGTCACGGAGATGACGAACAAACTTCTTTTTCTTCCTCCACATAAAAACCGTTGTCAGTCGATTTCTATTTGAAATAATATTTACCCGAAAAATATTTTTCTCCTTTTTTGGATTTTTTGCACGGAATTTAGAGAGAGGGTTTATCCTCTGAGCGTCATAAAGTAGGAAGGAAGAAAAGAAATGAGTTTAAAATTAAATAAAATTCTCTGATAGGAAGGATTAAGGATAGACGAGTGAAAAGATGTGAATGTAAAAAGGATTAGAAATGACATGCGAATGAGAATAATAGTTCCATGGAAAAAGCATCTAGGGTCGATTTTTTTTTTCTCCCTCTCACAGATTTTTTCTCCTTTCATAACTTTAAGAACTTAATATTGGAATTGTGATTCGAAGTTACATAGCAATGCGAGAAGTTGAACTTTTCTTGCGTTCTTCTTATTACATTCGGTGATATTTGAAAAGTAAATTTATGGGGGTCGCCCGTATATTTTATAAGATTAGCATGCAAACTTCATTACATATATCATTAACTTCAAACAGTATGGTTAGATATGGCAAGTGAATTAACAATAAACTTAAATGAAGGAACGCCAATGAATATTAAATACATGTTGTACATTATGTTTAAAATCAAATTTATCTATGATTGATTCTGGAATGTTTGCCGGACTATTATACAGGTTAAACTTCGTTACAATAGCATCATTACAATAAAATTTTCAAAACAACAATTTTTTTTCATTCTAACAGTTTACAGTTTAATCATAACGAATAGGGAGAAATATCAAAACATAAACATTGAATATCCGCCATCTTTTGAGGACATCGAGACCCATGGCTGCCATGGCTCTGAACTTATCCCATTGTTATACAATATATCCAAACACGCAGCAACTCGTTACCATCGTTTTACAATAACAAGTCGGGCAAAAACGGCGCACTTCGATGAGTAGCAGTATAGGATTGCCTTCCTCTTGCCCTCAAAAAATGGCAGCTGTACCCATCATTCAATGCGAAGATATTTTCCCCGATAGAATAGTAAGTGTGATTACTTGCGTAGTTTTCTGGCGCATCCGCAAGATGTCACTGCGTGCGTTTTGGACCAGCGAGTCGCAGGTTTTTAGTATTCGCTTACAAGGCAAAGGATGAAACGTTAACAGTAGTTTTAAAAATTAATTTTCAAACACGAGTTCTTTTTTTATTCTTACTGTTTATTTACTGTTTCTTAAAGGTAAACTCCACGGAAAAAATTCGAAAAGTTGGTTTTTTTTTTTGCATCCACGGTAAAATATCATTCAAAAATTTTCGATTTATCCTAATATTTTATTAAGAAAAACGCCTCGATAGATTGAACAATTCAAAAATTGGCCCTCTCGTCCCCTCAGGAGAACCAGCGGAACAAGAAGTCATTTCTAGCTTAGTTTCGATTCTAGCCTAGTTTCAATTCTACATAAAGCAAGAGTTTGCTTGCCATTTTACTATCAAAATGCCTTTAACTTGTTCACTCTTTGGATGTGTAAAAAAAAATCCGATAGAAACTTTCATACATTTCTACAATCAGAATCGATTAAGAAGCAGCGGATTACTTTTAGCCAGCAAAGACTTTGTATCCAAATGCGAACAGCATCGTGTGAGTTCATTTCGAAGCGTCTTGAATTTTCTGTAATACTGCAGTTTTAAATTTATTGAAAATTAAAACGAAATTCATTGAAACTCGAATCTGTTCCAACTCTAAAAGGGCATAATTCTAGTGATCTTTACAACGGCCGCGATAGTCGGACATTTGCTAACCAGCGAAGGAATGAAGCAGGCCTATTTGCTGTCATAAGGTACGTGCACGAGTAAATATAACGTGTAAATTTTTATAAAATACGAGTAAAAATACTGTTTTAAACGTAACAAACGATATGCAAATTACACTATTAACACTTTATAACAAGCTCATCACTTATAAATAGTGAAACAATAAAATATACGACAGAAACTGAACACGAAACGTGAAATTCCCATTTGCAGCCAGCAAAAAAACGCCACGAAGTTGGTCGAAATCGACAGCAGCGCTGTTATTTCGCACATCCGCCGCTCGCCTGATTTTTAGCATTGCTTAATACGAGATTAATCACAGTTATTTATTCTATTCGCTATGGTTTAATGTAGGAGTTTAACAGCTTTAATAATATATTTACTTCGTTACAATGAATTTCTTTAGAACAAATTTTTCATTACAACGAAATAATTATGAAAAACCTTTTATTTGAATGAGTACGTCATTATAACAATATTCATAGAAACGGCCCTCCATAGATCTATTCCTTTGAACTTTCACTTCCATTACAAGTGGGTTAGCTGTGATTAAGCCATAAGGCTGCTGCTGTGACTCATGTTGACCAAAATTTGTGCAGAAACCTGTATTGTAATGGAAAAAACAACCGAAGAAACGTAAGCAAACATGAGAAGCTACAGAAATAATTGAACAAGTCGATTCTGGGATGAAGATTAACAAGATCGAAGTGGCCAAACATTTTGGGATTTCTCCTTCTACAGTGACAACCATTCTAAAGGAACGCCGCAAAATTGAAAAATAGCAAATGAAGAAATCGTACCATAACGAAAGAGGATGAGGTACGCAAATTATGAAGACGTGGAAAGCGCTACGTTTCTATAGTTCAAAGATATGAGATCCAGAAACATTCCGATAAGTGGCTAACTAATTCGGAAAAAACTTGTTTGCTTAACATCTTCCGTAGGAATTTTTTTTCAATTTGTAGATAAAACATAGTTGCAATGCTATCTAAATGTAGTTACTGTATACAGGGTGTTTCGTAATTGGTGTCCCGTCTTTAGGTCCAAATAACGACTCAAGGGGAACAGATTGGGGGAAAATGAATATTGATTATTTGGTTTTAATATCCCCTAATTCAGAATAAAAACATTTCGTGTCCCTGGGGGTGAAGGGGTAAA
>JAHWFO010015425.1:4178489-4237344 GCA_023313115.1 Rhysida immarginata | reverse complement strand
TCGGTGGTTACGGCCTGAGCCATGGCCTTTTAGAAAATATCAGGCCTGAACATGACGTCAATAATGTATTGTTGAAGCACTAAGATTATGACGTTGAAAACTTACTTCCGTAATAGAACCACCCGAGGAAACACCACCTAGACAGAAGGCCTGCACACAAAAATGTCATATGTTGAAGCGGCTATTGTTAATCATATTTCTACCAATAATAAGTCTTAAATTTGGCCGTTTGATGATGATGTAACAATGTATAGAGTTATTTTGCGCAGGTCTTCTGTCTAGGTGGTGTTGCTCGAGGCCGACAAGAGACAGGCCTAGGTACACAAAAGTCATCTGACCATCGGGTTTCGAGCAACAATCCATCCTTAATTGTTTCCAAAAAACAAAAAAACACTGATTGTTAAAATCTAAGATGGAGACAATGAAGGATGGATTGTTGCTCGGATTCCGATGGTCAGGTGATGTTTGAGTGCCCAGGCCTGTCTCTCGTTGGCCTCGGACCAACGCCTCCTACATAGAAAGCCTCGGCACTGAAACGTCATACATTGTTAGATCATCATAAGTCGACCAAATTTATGGCTTATTATTGGTAGAAATACGATTAACAAAGGACGAAGTATGATGATGTAACAATGTATGACGTTTCAGTGCGGAGGCTCTCTTTACAGGAGGCGTTGCTCGGACACCACCAGAATGACGTAAGAATGTTTTATCTTTTTCATGTGAGGCCTACTATTTTCTAGAAGGCCATGCTCATACCCCGATGACCAGATGACCATTCAGTGCCCAGGCCTGTCTTTCTCGTTGGCCTCGTTTACCGAGTTGTGACCAAATGTTAAAATTGAGCTTTTATAATATGTTTTTTATGTTCATAATATCCATGCAGTCCAATACCGCTAAGAACAAAAACAAATACATGACACAGGTTCCTGGTTAAGGTAAACAGGTCGGCAATTAAAATGCTATAACTTATTGCTTAACCAGGACCCTGTTTTATGTTTTTGTGTTTGTTTTTATGTATGAAAACAACTTCACAAAATTTTTATATATACGTGATTTTGAACGTTCCTATACGTGATTATTGAAACTATTTCTTTCATTTTTTTATGAGCTTTGAGCAATTTTAAAATTCATGCATGGACCCCAATGGAAAGGCTTTAGAAGAATGCTTTTAGAAGCAGACATGAAATGCTGAATAAAATATAAAAAGTCTCGCCTCGAATGAGATTTAAAGCACTTAAAGCACCAGCACTTGACAGAGGAGGATTAAGTAAATTGAAAACCTCTAATCCACAAGGAAAAATTAGAAATACCGGATAGGTAATGTTCCCATCTACAAGCGGCTTAAGATTTAAAAGATTTAAAGTATAAAAAAACTTAGAGCGTAAAAAACTTAAATAAATCATTTGTTAAAGAGACCATACTGTTCATTTTCTAGTTGATCCCTTATTTCGACAAGATATTTTAAACAATTTCGAAGACTTGTTAAAGATCACTTGTTGAAGACGAGTCTGGAGGGCATAACTAATTTCTTGGATTATGAAATTTATACAGTAATAATGAAGTAAACAATAACTTATTGAGTTTGATGATATGATTAAAATAAATTGGGCCAGTGGCCTTAATGATAACGAACCAGTACCGTTGAAGAGCTATTTAACCTGCTCGACCTGCATTAACACTTCACATACAACTGTGAACAATGCATTCGTCGTCATCATTGATCGATTGGAGGAGTGATAGTAATATCGCTATCAACACCAATTTCATCATTATTCTCCTAAAACTATTTGTATTTAATTATTGCTGCAGATTCCCGAAGCCTTCAGGAGCTTTCGCTAGGTCCTTCTGAATTAAATATGAGGTGATTTATTCCTCCTTCTTAAACCACTTTTATGTATGTTGGATCCACTCTACGCCGTAAAAATTTATATTTGCCCTTAAATTTCGATTATCCATTAAAAAGGAAAATTATTTTCTGGAAATAGGCAATGAAAGAAAATAATTAGATCAATAAAAGATTAAAGTCGGAAAACCAATTTCCATTTGAATTTTTTAAGAGCTTTTAGGGTAAAAAGGAGCTTTCTAATCGGTGGCATTTAATCTCTTGGCAGCTGGGGAAGGGGTGAGCGTTAGCAAGTGACCGGGGGCCATTTGCTGAAATGGGCGACAATAAATTCCTTTCTATTATGAAATTGATTGGAGAATAATAGGCCGAGATCTGCAGCGACCGAGCGACAGCTGTTTGGAATCGTTGCCATTTTCGATATAGGATGACTTCAAGAAGGAATAATTATCATTTTATAAAGTTGTTACGCTTTCCGAGGCTTATCAGTATTCAAAACGTAGCTTCTCAAAATGAAGAGCCGTTTTCGGAATTTATGGCTGTCATGACTCTGTTGATGTCGCATTGGCACAACTTTTGGTATCTAGGCCGTCATTTAGATAAGAAACGAGAGATCGCTTCACACTCACCTTTTGCGAAGCGTTTACTTTAAATGATCAATTAATAACGTGCTATTTTTCCTCACCGTGTATCAGAAGGCTCGTCCTTAAATTTCCGAAAGTGTATTTATAAGTTGTAATTTAGTTTTTCAGTGCTGCTTTAATTATTTAGTCAGCATATTTTCAAAATTAAATCTACATTGCAGAAAGGCGAGGAGGTATTTTTAGAATACCACTTTTCTTAGAAACATTAAATTCTTTACGTTCTAAGCTATAAATTAAATTATTTGACACAGCAACCCTGAAGACTCCGTTCAAACGAATGCAAACTATTTAAAGAGTCGTGTCTTCCTGACAACTGAATATAAAGCTCATCTTTCAAGTATATTGAACAAAAGAAAATAAAATACACGGAATGATAATTTGAAACAGGATATCTATGTGGAACCATTCATAATTTACAATATATCTAAATCCAGTAATACAGTCAACCCTCCTATAATGCCGTATTCTCAGGACACGGTTTCCATATAACGCGGAACAAAAAATTGCGACAGTCCTCCTATAAGTATACTCTTATAACATGGTTTCTATATTACTATCACAAGTTAATTAGAAATTATTAAATAAAAACTGAAAATAAGGTTAATGATATTATGAGAAAAAAAAATGGAAGGAAAAAATTCCACGAGCTGGATTCGATCCTGCCTCTACCAATTGAACCATCGTGAACACGGTACAACAAGGCTGTCACCAGGTGTTCTTAAAGACTACAAGGTAATCGAGATGGAGGCCCGATGATAGGGCGGGCACTCATTTCGCAGATCGGGAATTCCTCCTTTCCAAACTATCAAAAAACCTGATGAGCACACATAAGAAATTATTAAATGGAAACTGATGATGGATGTAGAAAAAAGAACCCTGGAATAAAATAACAAACAATAAAAATTAAACACTGGGTGGTTATTTTTTATTATTTATTAAAAGTCAAGTGACATGGATTTTGACTTATTGATTTTATGGTGTCATATTAAAGAAGACAACGAAAAAAATATGTGTATCGTAATTAATAACCATTTCCTTAATTTATTATTTTATTTTATTAATTTTAGGAGGACTTTTGCAAGGAAGCGCCGTAACATTTTACTTCGGTAATCTCCGTAAATTTTCCGGGACTGACGTCAAGAATACTTTGGGGCGATCGGTATAACGTAAATGTGTGTAAAATTGGAAGTCAATATCTCGTTTCCCTAATCACTTTCATGCAAACAATCGAAATAATTTAAGTAAACTGAGGCCTCAAATATATTATCCATCAATTTCTTCTAAATTTGAAGATATAATTTGAAATTTTAAATACTGAAAAAAAATAATCTATCGTATATTTATAATGCAACAGCAGCAAAGGCGCGTTCAGTTTTCAAATGCATCGGTTTATTTCTTAAGATTAATTTGTCGGAATTAACGCATTAAAAAAAAGGCAGAAATACCTCATTTAAACTGAATTTGCGAAAGCGGCAAATTTTTTAAATTGGAATCTTTCCCAATCGTCGGCAAAAATGTGCGTATTTTTCCTCACTTAAAATTACCTAAGATGTAGCAAGCAAGAAGACAAAAATACGGTGTTCAAACTATCTACACATTCCACTTGATAATAAAAGTTGAAGAAAAATAATTATGTGGATGGGGGGCTGGAGGAGACACGGGAAATCGTTTGACGTCGAATATCTTTACATAAAATCTCAAAATTTTTCTTGTAAAAAATGAAAATCTCTTGCTAAAACAATGAAAACCTCTAATCAACAAGGAGGAAAAAGGATGTATAAAATTGACTAAAATTAATAACAAAACTGTAAACGTTTTTATCGGAGTTTCGTCAAAGCCCATTTCTGCGATCAGCGGATTTCTTGCTAGCGGCCATCTACTCTTACGCACACATGAAGCCCATTTTTGTTTACAGTGTATTTTGTTTTATTCACATACATCTAAAACTTCTGTATGATAAGTGATAAGAATTTTTATATACTTTATTTTTCTTTACTTGAAATTAGTTTGGGTAAGAGTGTTTTAGCGGTGTACGATCAACCTAAATAGAGGCCTTTTTAAGCGCGCTTCATTTAAACGACTGAATACCATAATTTAAAATATAGAATTTATTGACTGCAAATTCCATTTTTATGCGAACTTCTGCAAATATTGTGATTAGTATTTTCAAATTTAGGAAAAAGTTTGGTAAAATTCTATTCCTTTGACTTCGCAGCTGTAGTTAGATATACTGCATTTTCGAATTGCAGCACAAAAACCGTCTATCCGTTTCAAATGGTATGGTTCTATCTGTTTGAAATTATTCTTTAAAAGAGATGCTCATTCCCGATATCGTTACAATCAATTCAAATAGAATGAAGAAAAATGATACATAAATTATTCACCTCCTATTCATAAACCCCTGGCTGAGCTCTTCTCTGTCTAGATTATCCTTCATCTATTTCGCTCTCATTGAGCAGAATTTTGAAAAGAAGACCAATAAAAATTCTTTTGTATGCCGTTTTTGATCAAATAATAAAAATTAATACTCTAAAAGGGTTTAAGTTGTAATTTTAATTGTTATTTTTATCAGATTATACACGTATATCCTCATCCATTCCTGCTAATACTATACATGGTAGGCATCGTGCTAAGTATTCATGACGTTGAGGCTACATGCAGCGCCAACTATCGGTCGCCGTAGCTGATATTCGGCAATCTTCGGAAATTGACATTAAAAATCCAATTTTCACATGTTTAACCGTTAATTTTAGGGAAACGAATTGTTGCATAAAATATATTAAGACAAACTGCATCTAATGACACCATAAAATCAACAAGTTAAAATTCCGTGTCACTTGAACTTTAAATGGAAACTGGAGATAATGCACCAAGCATAATGTAATGAGCTTGATACTCGTAGTTCCTTGTTCGAATCAAGGTCGTGGATTTTTTCCCTCTATTTTTTTCTGATAATATAATTACCTTATGCTTAGCGCATTATCTTTAGTTTCCATTTAATAATTTCTTATGCGTGCTGATCAACTTTTCTAATGGTTTGGAAAGGAGGAAATCCCAATCTGCCCAATCTATCATGGGGCCTCCATCTTGATTACCTTTTAGTCTTTAAAAACACCTGATACCGCCTCGCTGTACGAGGTCATGTAATTTTTCCTTCGATTTTTTCTGATAATATCAACAGCTTAATTAAATTAAAGTAAGCAGTTTCCCTATAGAATAAAATTTTTGGTTCCACTTTCCATTGTTTTTAGACGCAATTTTTCAGTTATCAAAAAATTCTTCTGTAAATCCAGAAACCATGTAACATTACAACAGATGGCACAAGCAGCTCGACGATATTATGGGCGGTCGCATGCTCCAATGATTTTGTTTATCCAACTGCGTCGCAAAATTACCTACAGTATATAACGCGGTTTCCATAAAATCATTTACGAATTAATTTTTCTTTAATAATCCTGAATTACTTATAAGATGGAAGGAACTAACCGGACTTATATGTAAAATTCTGCGTTTCTGGATTTATATGTAATGAGGTACGAATAAGACAAGTTATAAGAGGATTAGCTGTACCAGCCTTTGTCATAATAGGTGTTTGCAACGGAATGCCACCAAATTTGGTCAGAGGACTAATAGCAGCATCGGAAGAAGGGTTCCGCGAAAAAAATTATAGTTTCCAATGTCGCTGACGCTGTGTAGTCTAAATAAAAGTTACAAAGAACAGGCAAATGAATAACAAAGACCGAATTGACATAAAACATTCCCTTCCTTGTCGAGAACATCGACCACCTTCAAATGACCACTGTTCTCGTGATCCACATATTGTATCCTCTATACAACATTCTCGTAGCATGTCACAGGATTGTTCATTACAGTTCATGATATGTTGTCCTTTAAGATAGTCAAGTTCGGAAATTCAACTAGATAGAAAAAAATATTTTATCTATAATTTTTTTTATTTCGTTACATATCCGATATGCAGTATAGATTATGATATAGTAGTTTTCATTAAAGTGCACCTGTTCTGAAGCGCTTTGAGCTAAGAATTGTGAGTTCCTATTTATAAAGGTAAGCCAAAGACCTCATACTTTTATTGAAAGCTTTGCTATAAGTAGTGCAGTCGCTATAATTGAAAAGTAGATAGCAATATTAAAATACTAGGTAACCACAAAAGTTCTTGCCGTTTTTAATTCCGGAAAACAAAATGATGTACACAAAAAGTAGCGTATCGTTAATCCCCAAAGTAATCCCCATTGGCATCTAGCGCCTTCTGCCAACGTGCCAATGGCTGTAAAACTTGCCGGTCTTGGACTCAAAGAAATCCGTGAGCGCCTTTCGCAGGTCTGTATCATTCGTGTACGATTTTCCACGAAGATCGTTGTCCAGAGATTGGAAAAGGTGATATTCCGTCGGAGCAAGATCTGGTGAGCAAGGTGGATGGCACAAAGTTTCCCAGTCAAGCCGCTCTATAGTTTCCCTGGCCATCCGCGCCACATGTAGCCAGGCATTGTCATGAAGGAAGAGTACCCCTTTGCGATTCACCAATGCTGGCTCCTGCTGCAATGCCTGTTGCACACGTTCCAACTGCTGGGAGTACAGGTCCCGAGTGATGGTTTGGCCAGTTGATAGCAACTCATAGTGAACCATTTGGCGTCTAGTCCACCAGACACACCAGACTATGGGGTTCATCAGAAATGGTAAATTCTCCCGACCTGAATTTCTGGAACCAATGCCTTGCAGTGCATTCATTCACTGCATTATCCCCAAACGAAAGACACATTCAGCGACTTGATGCTGCTGCTGACAAGCCCACCTTGAAGTCATAAAGCAAACAACACTTAACCATCTCCTTTGATACCTTCATTTTACTTCACTTCCCCACGAGATGTGATTGATGTGAATGCCCAGCAGCCCCTTCTTTATACAGGCTAACCTTCCTGCTCCCCCGACAGATTTTGGACCACACTGTACACTCATTTGCATATCTTCTATCACTTCCTTTTATGGCAACATAAAAACGGCAAGAACTTCTGTGATTACCTAGTAACTGTAACAAACACCAGAATTACAAAAATGAATGCATTTAAAATACAGGGTAATCCAAAAGTCCCAATACAGCCTTTTATTTCTAAAACCGATAGGAAAATTAAAAATTGGAATTAATTATGTTGAAATTTTGGGGACCTACGTTTTGAGGTTTATGACGAACTTGGCCTGTATCTTGCAGTCTACCCTTTAGGATGGAAGTCAATTTTTTTCCAATTGGAAGTGAGTCTTATGACGTGTATCAGACAACACGAGAATTTTCCCAGATATTCATTCCACTTACCGGGTTTGACTTATTTGTAATCGTTATGAAGTTTTTGTAACTGAAATGGACACTGTTATACATGCTGTATTGAATAAATTGTCCCCCTTATTGCGTGCACAGCTTCAAGTGTCTAGTACAGCACGAGCACATGCGATGAGATATTATCGCAGTATTCGATGATCCTTTCTTTCAAATGGCCCTTAATACAATTATTTTCTGCGTAAACGAGTTGTTTCAAGCATCCTCAGAGAAAGAACTCGACACATCAATTTGGGTCATACACAGAAAGTTTATGCATTATTTGTAAGGATGTCAGTTTTGCTTTACAGAATCTGTGAAATGGACGAACGACTGACACCATTTTTCGCCGGATGGTGTACCTGTATCCGTGGTGGCCTAGTTTTCCATCTATATTTTATTTTATAATTTGAAGCATACCTTCAGTGTTTTCATCTTCACTTTATTACCATGTTTGTTTAAGAATGGCCTATTCAGGAAATGCTCTGAAAATCCTATTAGAATATTTTCCTATGCTTTATTTATTATGCAATAATAACGAAACGGACAAGTGGAAACCACTTTTAAAGGTTTCGTGTATTCTTGGAAAGGTAGCGATAAAAAATTTTTTTCATCTGACCGTTCTGATTTAAATATTGATTTTAAATAATTTTACAATACAAAGAACGAGGCAAAAACATTTCTGATCAAATCAGCGGAATATTCCTAAATAGTGAAATATTTTTATTTAAAAAAAAAAAGTAGAAGAGCCTTTTTTCGAGAAAGGGTTTTTACGATCAATCGACTACATGTTACCGGGCGTCAGATAAGCGCAGCTGGTATCGTTCATTCACCAGTTCATAGTTCTTAATGAGCCATCAACGAATTCGTCCAGCGGCAGTTGGGAACATGAAGAGTGACGGTTCCGCAGGAAGATGCCAGGTCGGTTATGCCGAAGAAGAGGTCGGCGTAAGAGGAAACTAATCTGGGCGGAGCAGCGCCGTCGACGGAGAGACCAAATGGGTTACAATAAAATCGTGGTAAAGTGGAAAATGAAGGGGAAACCGGGTCGGATCGAAGGCTCCTTGTCGACGAATGAGGCGTTGGATGCGAATGGAGTGCGAGGGTGGAGACACCAGTTGCCAACAAATTCCGGAAAAGCAGGGGAACCTAGGAAGAGTTTTTCGGCACACTTTAAAAGCGTATGTTGAGAGAAAAAAGAGTCGGTGAGGGTTCAATGTCACAATGAAACGATCGTTAAAAATATGATCAACGATAACGGAGTTTGTCGAAGTGTTGAGATGTAGTCTTTAAAGTTTTTCGTATATTTTCTTGTAGGAAAAAAAGTGTAGTCTCAGGAAGAACTACGCAAGAATGAGACATTCAGAGATCATAACTGACTACTACATAATTGGTTATTATAAAGAGAAGTCCGTAAACTAAGGTAATAGTAAAACGGTATAAATCGTGAAGTTTTAAATAAACTGTTTAATGTTCATATTAATTATTATACTCACAAAACTAAATAAAGAAAAATTTGCAGCACAGACAATGATATAGTAAATGAACATTGTGAGATCTGTACGTTCACGGGTCATTCAAATTACTGATTACTATTTGCAACCAGTCTCATATTTCTGTTTAGCTTTCAGTTTTCCATACTAAGGTAGTAACAATGGAAATGATACGATTTAAAGAGCATGTTTCAATATAAAAGATTATTGGCATTGCGTTTGCTACATAATAAACAACTTGTTTTGATTGTTCATCTTTAAGGTCCATTTAGCAATTTTTGGGAAATTATTGAAAGCTTAAATGCATGAAACACACATGTAGTGGCGATTCAAACAACATTTACAAATCGGTGGTGATTACCTGAAAACAAATATATTTAAGCGTAATATTTTTTTTCTATGGAGAGATTCAGAAGATACATGGGACTGATTAAAAAAAAACCGACATTATGTTTTTTCACAAGAAATCTTTGAAGACAGAAACATGTGACATGGAAATTAGGATAAAGCTCCTTTCATTCATTAACACCACGAGGTAGCAGCATATTGCATTACTAAAGAAGAAGTTGATAATCTAAAGATAATATTTCAATAATTTCCAAGGAACTACAACCCACATCAACATTCAAACATATCAACTTTGGTAAAGGTATTTATTTATTTTATTTATTTACTTTATTTATTTATTTATTTATTAACAAGGAATGTATCATCATTATATTAATAATTTGGAACATTAAATTACTCATTAATTTGGTAATTACCATGTAGAAAAGGGAAGGAAAAATTCGGCTATCTGGACTCAAACCAGAGATCACGATTATCGATGTCGCTGCTTTAACCAGTAAGGTAAGTGCGCCTAATAAGACCCGGCTCCTAATAAGGCCCACTTAAAATAACTGTGTAACGTCCATCGTCATCGTCAATCATAGACATAAAACGTGCCGAGTTTGGTAAAGATCGCATGGCGTATGAAGTATTGCATAGGAACGAAGGATTGCAGTAGGATTGTAAGTATTCGAATTTCTGTTTTATAAAGTTGCATCCGTCTTCCTTGTCATGTTAAAAATAGAAAATTGGCTTTAAAATTTTTGCGTGCAGCGATTTAGATCCATTGCCTGTTTAACGGCATGATATATGGCTAGTATTAAATATGATTTTGAATTTGCCTTGGTAAATGTGCTGAACAAGGCCCAGCAATTAGAAAATGTCCCAAGTGCCAGGAATGGGTTCTGAGGACTGTGTTGGAGTTACTGAAGATAACCCAGATTTTCATATGTCCAAAATGCGACTAATTATGTTACTTTCCCTTTTGCAGATTAAAGTTCACTTTTCTGTACCATATTCCTTTCGTCGTCTTCATTTACATTACTTTTTAATGGTGGGCCTTATTAGGGACACGGTGTTCCTAATAAGGCCCACTGGAGGGATGTTAAATTTAATTTGATACCATTAAAACATAAACTGATAGATCAATTTTGAGTGGTTTTCCTTGATTAGTATTGCAAGAAGTAACATTAGTATGCCACAACACATATTAATTTAAATTTCATTTCAAGATATTTGGAAATATTTCTTTGGTGGGTCTTATTAGGCGCACTTACCTTAGTCGTGGTTCCTGCATTTATGAGAGTTCAAACGATAGCTTAAAGAGTTTATTAAAGATATGCAGTTAATGCTTTGGCTATGGTAATTGCTAAAAGTTCTTACAGTGCTATATGTCTATCTTGAAAACAAGAAGACAAGAAATGCCCATACATATCTGTTTGGCTGGCGCTTAGATACGACAATGCAAAATCGTATGTGACAAATGCTGTGACTGATTATTTGACCCAAAAAAGCCCAACCTATCACAACATGTACAATTTCTCTACTACTACTACCACTACTACGAACAAGAACAATAGGAAACCACTATTCCACATTAAAGGTTTTTTGCAACGTATGCGCATTTCGGTAGCCAAGCTGCTTTCCTCAGCGTATACAAGAACTTGATCAGTAAGGTTCTTGGTAAGTAAGGTTCAGCGTATACAAGAACTTGACCAGATTCTGGTCTGATCAAGTTCTTGTATTCGAAATGCGCATACATTGCAATAAACCTTTGATGTGGAATAGTGGTTTCCTATTGTTCTTGTTAATCTGTGTCCACAGCTTCTGGCTCCATCTCTTTCTATACTACTACTACGATTAATAAGTTCGGAGACTATGCTGATATCTCCCATCAGGGTTGGAGGAGAGGGGAACTGTTTGACCATGGCACATATGATGCGAGGCGTAATAAGGAGGAAACAGCTCCGCAATGCAGGGTTTTTCAAACAGTGCGTGTCAGTGAACTGTAATGGTTCATTACAAGGTCGTATTAGAAGGGACAATGGTGAACAAAGAGGTAAACACGGACGCTGGCTCGCCTCCGTAATGCTGTCCGCCGGAAACGTCCAGAACTCTGGAAAAGCAAGGATTGGTTACTGCAACATGATAATGCTCCAAAGTTCTCCCCTTCCACACCTTCCCCACTCGATCTCGCCCCATGCGACTTTTATCTGTTCTCCCGTCTGAAAAACGAACTCAAAGGACGCCGTTTCAAGAGTGCATCTGAGGTTCAGGAAGCAGCAATGAACGCCCTGAAAACCATCTCCTCCAAAGGCTTCTATGAATGTACTCGCGTTGGTATATCTGCATAGTTGCAGAAGGGGAGGATTTGAAGGTGATTGTGTGTAATACGTGATAACAATAGTTCATATCCGTCAGGGAGCCATTCTTCGAACTTACTGATCATGGTGTAATTAACGCCTTGTGACATTTCCCTTTTTCAAGGTTTGGAGTCCAATTGAGGAAATTCGCTTTCCAACTCAATGTCTTTACATTCCCGAAGGCTATTTTAAAGCTTATCTCAGATGATGGCCTCCACGTCTTCAAAGACTTGGAATATTGTCTCCAATAGGAAGGTTGATTGGTTTATTAGAAATTTTGGCGTCGACTACTAAGGTCATTTTGCGCCTATTACACAAGTTATATCTGTACGCAGCCCGGGACAAACACAAACATCCATGCCCAGGCGAGATTCGAACCCACGACCAGGTGGACTCGAGAACTAGAAAGCTTACACCTGCTCCAATCGGAAGGGATCTACACCCAGGTGATAATACCTCTTATAAAATACAGATTTTTCTAGATTGAGTTGGTTAAGCTTGGTTAAGATAAATTTTCTTTTAAGATTTTTTCCTTTCATTAAACCGCTAGGTCGCCACGACTGATAGTGGCCACGAAGGCTGTCGGATTTCAAATCCGTCGGTTACTGGATTCAAATTCTGGCGTGAGTATGGATTTTGTGTTTATCTCAAATACATAAAAAACTACTATTAAGTTATTGTCTAAGGATAGTCTATTTTATTTATGAAAATCAGCGCTGATCATTTAAATGCAGAGACTTTCATTTACCATATTTTTCATTGTTTTTAACTATCGTATTTCATAAATAAAATAGAAGTCAAATATTTTAAAGTTCGTATTTCATTGGAACCTTTTAAATTATAGATATGGCATTTTATCTTATTATCTAACCATGTCGGAGTTTTGCATATTATCTTATCAAACTGCGGATACGAATGAATGACTTTTGGAGTCGTAAACCTTCTCAAGAATATAAAACTCAGCAGCAACACCTGATTAATTCTCCAGAAAAATTACGCTACCGTTAAAGAGTAACTTTTGGCAGGGATCCAAATCCTGTTAGATTATCACCAGACCAAGAATTTCGGGAAATGAAAAATACGAGAAGTCAGAATTTCCACCCCTTCTTTTCCTGTTGGTCCTACCGATTCTATATGTAGCCAAATATTTCACTTGGACCTTGACTTTAAACTTTTCTAGATTTTAAACAAAGTTTAAAAACACGTATTATAATTTATTTTAGATTTGAAAGAACCTATTCTTTTGTAATGTGGAATTAAAATTATTAAAGTGTTGGGCTTTAATTTTAAACTTTTCGTGAGAGAATGAGTTATAATAACGATTATGCTAAATGCTATAAATGAATCTTGAATTATAAAATTTTAATTAAAATTTTTATTAATGACTTATTCTCGCTCATTATCGATTTTAAATACAGATAAAAATATATTATATAACTCGTTTTCATCTTGGCAATTTCTTCACGAAACAACGTCAATGTATTGAAAATTTATCCATATGTACCTACTAAAAATGGAGAAGGTCCGTAGAGACGATAAAAAGGATGAGCGAACGGCGTTGAAGAATGCGACAAATGGTAATCTAATACAGTGGAAATTTATATTTTTACTGGTGCGTAGGAAACGACGAAAGTTTTGCCCACATTATGCAATGGGCGCAGCTGAAGAGTTGAACGAAGAATAAACCTACTTGAGAATGTAAAAAGCAATGCTAATAAGCCAGGCTGATTACATTATACGAGGAAGACAATCCACTGAGGATAAAACGGCAGAGCGGAGCCCCTTGCTTAAGAAAGGGAAGAAGAGCGGCAAAAGACGGCCGCTTCATTGTCAAATAAAATTCCCCTTAATGGAAACGCTTAGCTTACACAACACGAAAGAACTCTATCTACTAGACGAGAAGGGGTACATGCTTAATTTATTCAATAGGATTGCGAAAAAATAGAAAATTTCTTGAAAGTCTATTGTTATGCATTTCGCATGTTTATCGCGTGTTTTCAAACACAGCTTGAAAACATGAATTAAAAACAATCAGATGAATGCCAATTTTATTAACTTTGAAGAGGAGTTATTTGAATATTCCTATCGAGTATAGAGATCCACTTGTAATAAAAAAAATAGGGCGATAGGGCGTTTAATTCGCCTGCTTCCAAAGAGCTTTTATTGAAGACCCTTTTTTTGCGCGCTTAGAGACATCCAGATGGGAAATCGTTACCAGTTAATCACTTAAACGTCCATCTTTGAAAGACATCATTAAATCCATTAGAAACCCTATTTGAGAATCGACCGAATTTTTGTTTTAAGACCTAGGAGCCATTTTCTCCCTTCTCTTTGGATGAAACTATTAAGGTTTTCCCTGACTCTTAATCACCTGATACTTAAAAGACTTAAAACTTTCGTCAAAGAATCAATTGAAAACGTTTGCGAGCGCTTAAATAAATAATCTAGTAAATTTTTAGGATAAAAAGCCTCAAACTAATCTTCGTTGTTGGTAATAAAATCTATAATATTATAAAATATGAACTATTTAATATCATAAAATAAATTATAAAACTACGCTCTATTTCATAAAGATAAATTTTTTATTTAAAATTCATTTTAATCCCCAACAAATAATTTTTTTTCAGTAACATTTTAATTGAGATATTCCATAAATGAAAAATTAAGAAAGATCTATTGTGCGGAGAAAGGGGGGATTATAATGAATACAGAAAAATCTCCGAGATAAAAATTTTGTCGAATACAATGAAAATATCAGGGTATGTTCTGAAGGAATATTATGCATATTTTTAGTTAATCACGACTTCATTGGAAATTAGATAGAATATAAAGATGGACAGAAAATCTGATAAACTAAATTTTACACAATGAAAGCCAGAAACTGTGGACACCAGTATACTAATTAAAGGAACAATGAAAACACTAATCCACATGATAATTTTTATTGACTCAGATGTACATTTCGGAAACTAAATTTCCTTCATGAGTGAGTGAAGGAAATTTGGTTTCCGAAATGTACATCTGAGTCAATAAAAATTTTCATGTGGATTAGTGTTTTCATTGTTCCTTGAATTAGTATACTGATAAACTAACTTTTCTCAAGTCCACAGTAGTGATTGTGCACCATTCACAAGGCTTAAAAAGTGAAAATTTCTTGGCGAGAGTTAATCAAACATATGATATGACTCGAAGTGCAGTTAGAGCAGTACATACAACTGGTTGTCCTGCAAAAACAGGTGGTTGAAGTTGGAGAAGACGGTTTGAAGTATGAAATGTGAATGGTGATAAGGCAAATGGAGTACATAGACGAACGTCACACTTCGATAATGATCCCACAATTCACAATTGAACCTCCAATATAGACAGAGACTGGTCGATGCAGATTGGCCAAGACAGGCTTACGGGTACACATTTTGAACACAGCCCCTAAAGCCTGTTTTTCATTTAGCGACTTTTAAGAGAGTTTGTAAGTGCAGGGACATGATTCAGGTCGTTTTACATTTAGTGATTTTCTGGCATCACTTTGAAGAAAACGACATCCCAAAAACTTTATCTTCATAAATCCATTGCCGACTCTAATCACGCTTTGGGTTTATTAAATATATCGTTTCTACTTGTTAAATAAATAATTTACCAACTTTCAGCTGCCCGGCCCCACGCGGCCTCTTTAATCAGTTTTTAAGACATATTTATTAATAAATTCACGAGGCAAAAGTCACGAAAACGCGTGTTGGTGAAGACCAGCTAAGGCAGCCATGATTCTCCACTACCTAGAATGCATTGCGAAATAGATTGCACCTGATTGGCTAGATCCCCAAAAAAGACGCCCAAAACCACTTGGAAATCAAACTTTGACAGATCTTGAAAAGTTGCCTGAAAAACGCCTAGGAGACGCGTGCGCGTCAAAGTCGTTAACTGGAAAAAGAATCCGAGTGTTAGAAAGCCATTTAAAAATTGCTTAAAGTACGAAGAAGTTTAAAAGACGTTAAATGGAAAATGGGGTTTACATCGGTACATGATTCTAATATGTCGACGAATGGCATGCTGTGATATTCAGCAACGAATCTCGCTTCTGCCTCAGCATCAAGCCTGGAGGCTATGTATCCGTTAGGTTGATTACGTGCCCCACACAGCTCTTCAACGTGGAGTCATGGGTTTGTCCGCTATTGGCTAAAACAGTCGGTCATCTCTAGAACTCATAATGGCGCCTTGATATCGCAACAATATATTGAAGCAGTGCTGCAAAACGTTCCATTACTCTACATTTAGTCCATACCAAATGCCAGTGATCAGCAAGACAACGCAGCCCACACTCAATGAACAACAAGAGATTTCCAAGGTGCCCCGATGACCAGCACAATCTCAGCAAGTGAGAATTTGCGGAACACGAATGCTCTCTAACGATCTCCAAATGAAGATGAATTTTTGAACTTGGCTGAATTTGAATAATAATTGAACACTTATTGATTCAATGCCACGCTGCGTAAATAAATATATCGCTGAACATAATAGGCCGACTACTTATTAAACCTGTATTTATTTTTCAAAATGAACGTCTCTAAATGTGTGTCAAGTTTGTCTTAACTGAAGCATTTTACAAGGTGTTGAATTTTCTGTGGACTAGTGTAGGCTGTATCTTCAATTTCTGCAAATGCAGTGTTATAACTTAGAGTTAATGATGTTTACTTATTCTGACATTATCTAAACTTATTAATAGCCTCTTTTATTATTTTATGAAATTATGAAAATTAGTTGTAATTTATAAGCCGTTTAACAATCTGCATAGTTCTTAAGAGAAAGTCGTTTAAGTTAAATATGAGTCATGTTACATTAACTTAGATAAATTAATAACTACGTTTTGCATATAACATAAAGAATAGCTTTAAAACCGTATCCCTTTAAATTCATCTAAATTCAAAAATTATTACGGGATCAACCCCACAAGTTTCATCATTTGCGCCCAAATGTGTTTTTAACACGTGGCGCTATGCAGAGAAGCCAACCTTAAAGTTCTCGGGCGGAGCTTTAAGAGTTAAATTGGATTTCACGTTCATGTTAATTTCTTTTTAATAATACACTGTCTCCTCGTGTGTCTTTAGACAATTTTAAAAAGAAAAAAGGAAAGAAGACAGTGCATATTATTAAAAGGATATTACGCCCAAAGATGTTTTCTCTTGATGGATGGTGAATTAACAGAGCGCATTTGCTTCTGCTGGATTCGTTGAAACCATTCTCGCTCTGTCTAATTTACTGCTTGGATTTTCAAACCCGTAGGTATCTTTCCATTTTGCTTTTTTTTGTAAAATGTATTTAATTTTTTAAAGATTTTTTCTTATCTTCGTTTTTCATTCATCTTTCATCCTCGTCTCCCCCCTATTTTTAATTTCTTTTCTTTATTATCCCTGCTCTCAATTTCTCATCTTTCTTTTCTCCTACGCCTTCAATTTTTTGTCATTGGAAATTGTTTGTACTTTCTTCGTCGACGTCCACATATTCTTGCAGGCTTTATAGTAAAAACTTGAAAGAAGCTGAGGGAAGGGGAAACGAGAGGAAGAAATCGATGTCCGAGATGATTCGAGACCGAGTTATCCCAAGCGCATGACGTCATTCCTTCCGGAAGAGCAAATATTTGCTTTGGGTTCCGTTCCTGAATCCACAAGCAGGACACCTGAGAGCTGCTTTCATTTCCGAGCCTCGTTTTCACAGTTCGAGAAAGAACGACCGAGGGCTTTTAGACAGGCGGACACTCGCCGCCGCCCGTCTCCCTTTCTCTGCCTCGCTTCTCTCTCTCTCTCTCTCTCTCTGTCTCTCTACTACTACTACTACTACTACTACTACTTCAAATTAAGGGAGAAAGAGAGAAAGTGAGAGATTAGAGACGTTCTTTTGTAGCCACGTCGAAATGCTGTCACGGCAGAAACGGTGACGGAGAATATCGTTGTTAAATGTACCATAAAGATACTGAGACGAAGGTGGAGGTGAGCCCTTTTCGCCGTCGGAGTTTGGGCACACACAGTTACAGACACATAGACGCGCACACACACACATTCTCTCTCTTCTCTTCTTCTTTCTTCCTTTCTCTCGCTCTCTCTCTCCTTTTTTCTTGGTCCATCAACTAACTCGAGTGTACTTCGATTCCAATCATTTTCCATTCGCTGAGCAATAAGGCTTTCAATCAAGGACGATTTAATTCACTTGCGAAACACTGAGGAAACTTTTCCTCCCATCTCAACTCAGAATTCTCATATTAGACGATCTTTGCATTGAATCCGTATAGAATTGTAAATACTTTCACATTTCTTCATCAATTAAAGACATCAAATTAAGCTGCCTAATAGTCTTTCAGACCGTCTCTTCGGCATAGAGAGCTTAAGGCTCTTCTTACTTTATATTGAGGCTGTATGTTATATTAAGTTTAGGAATATTCATTAATTACTTACAAATATCACTTAATTAATTTTAAATTTAATTCACCCTTCCAGCGAAAAATTTTGAAGTGAATTGAACAATAACAGATAGTTGGATATCGGCGTAAATTGTAATAATTCGATAAAATGAAGAGTATTCATAAATAAATGAGGAAGGCATATCATATCCACCCTCACACGAGGAAGACACCTCATCATCATCATCTAATTCATTTGAAGACAATTTAAGTTTTTAGAAAGTACATAAAAAACACTATAACTCATTGAATAATAAACATCAAATACAGTATCCTGCCAAAAAGTACCAATACACCCCTATTTTATTGTAATTTAAACTTCCATGATGCACTTCTTCATTTATGATGTAAACAAAATGTAACACCAGCTATTTATTGGGGGAGGCCGTGGCCTGGTGGGCTTTCACTGAATACACAACTTCTGTGAAGTTAAGCAACATTGTTTAAAAAACGTGGCGCCCTCGGACGATTTGCGTGGTCACTGCTCTTTTTTTAAGAAGAAATACGATAATGGTAGCACTCATCATTCAATGGCTACAGTCCTTATAACACGAATGAATCATGATAATAAATTAGAAATAATAGCTTTTCTACTGTTGTAGACATTTTGTCAGTTGATGCATTGTTCACGCAAATTGTCCGAGGGCGTCACTTTTTTAGTGAAGGGGCTTTAAAATAAATGGAGTATCCCATCCTGAAATTATTCATACCGTTATGGCATTGGCTCTGTCAGCATGAGTTGTCTACTTTCAGAGAAAAGTAGTTGTCATAGGGCGTCGCAGCAGTAGAAAGTCAGTTCGCGAAATCAGCGTTTTAACCGAGCATCCTTGATCCACTATGCCAACGTAAGAATAGAAAGCTGTAATAATGACAGAAAAACATTTCGGGCGACCTAGAATTATTTCGCCTGTAAAAAAAACAGACTGGGCTCACGATCCATTAGTTTTCACAGTGCAACATGTCCTTCATAATATGAGTTTCTTCGGATGGGCTGGAATAAAAAAGATTTTTGCCTCGAAGGTGAATGCTCTTCTCCGATGATGTAAGCATCCTCGCCATTGGACTAGTGGTAATTGTGAAACGATTTTGTGGAATAATGAAAACCGTGTGGGACTGGAATCGACCAAAAGATAAATACGCTCAGAAAGAGTGCCTCCTGCCCACAGTAGCGTCGTGTGATCCATAAGTTGTGTTTACGTCCCAATGTTCCCAGAGGTATTGGAAAAGCACTTTCCTAGAACGATAGTAGAGTTTTTTGGGAATAGATTGCTTCTACCATCATGACAATACTCCATGCCATGCTGCTCGTTCAAGAAAGGCGGGCGTTATTCATTCGGACATCAAGCTGTGCCATGGCTTTCCCATAATCAGGATTTAAATGAGATCGAACTGATGTAAGATATGACGGAGCGCGATATTCTGATTTACAAGCCACCACTTACTAATCATCATTAGTTACTGAATCGTTTAAAGGTTGAGTGGCAACGTGTCTAGTAGAATATTTGTCGATAGACTTCCTCGTCGTGTTGCAGCAGTCATCGCAGCAAGAGTGCTCCAACATATTACTAACTGTATCATTTTCATATTCGTTACTTTCAGTGAATATAGAGGGCGCTGCTAATTTTGAAAAATGGCGGCGAAAGTAGGACCCACCTCACCATCCGTTTTCCATCAACATGCTTTGAATATTATACTGTGTGATATTTTTCTGTATGATGGTTTATTTTTCAAGTGGTCGATGTGACAAGCAGCTGCTAGAAATAGCACTTGATTTCAATTTTCGTTTTAATGCTCACATACTTAAAAAATTTTATTTCTTAGTTGGAAAGTTATTTGTTGATTAAATATGAAAAAGTAGATTCAAAATGAAAATTCTTCCTAATAATAAAGGACCTAATGTTTTGCTTATTAATGACCCACAAACAAAATAAAGTTATCAAAACTAATGCAGCTAACAATGATAGTGATTTTTACCGTAAAATAGCGTGCATGTAAACGTATTGTATGTCAAACAAACTTCAAAAAGCAAATTTTGAATATTTTATGGGATATAGCAACTTGTACAGTTAATTTTATATCGATAAGTAAGGAATAGGATAAACATAACGAAATTATAGATAACTTCAATACAGTTTGTGATTTTTATGTCACATGGTCTTTGTTCCCATTTTACTAATTTAGTTTTTGTTAACATAATATTTACTACAACCAATTTTTACTTGTATTATGTTATATTGTCGCACCCGCTGGGACCTAACTAGGTGGCCAGTGACCATACTGGCCCCAGCTGGGCGTAGTTTTATCTTAACTTTATTAAATAAATAAATAAATAAATAAATAATTAAATAAATATTATTTCATTTTATTAGAAGTGTATGTTAAAATATGTAAATATTTTCCATCTTTTACCCTACCATTGCTAATTTCTGCTTACAAGGTGGTGATGGAAAAAAATTGTGTGGATACACATTGTATCTGTGGCTTTTTTCCCCATTGTAAGTTTTACTTCCCAACTTTTTCTAAAAATATAATCTTACTGCATGTAACATCGTTTTTGATTTGCAGCCTTACACACGGCAGTATTTGTTACTTTTTCCTTTCATTTCTTTAGCTGCAACAACGTGCTGAGCCTTATTTAAACTAAGGCGAATCCTACTTAGCTCCGTTCAGGTAAATGCTACAAGGGCGGCGCCACCATAACTGAAAGTAGCGAATAGAGTACGTGAAGAGGGATGTTCGGATACTTTAATTCAAAATTAAATAAACAGCTAAGAACGAGCCCAAACTATTTCCTATCTGTACCTTAAAGAAAGATGAAATAAAAATAATAATAATATGCAATAATGGCTTGTTTAGCAAAAAGTCAGAAATAAATTATTCTAACTAGTTTACGTAAATCTATTTAATATAAATTAGACTAAATTAAATTTTGAAAACTGATGTAACAATTTCTCATTAGTTCTCCATATAATAAGATGTTTATTTTGCCTAAGAAAAATTTCGAAAAGTTTTGCAACTTTCTTTTTATATTAAAGTTGAAGATGTTTTATAATTTTTAAAAGCTTTAAATTTCTAAGATCTACTTGCAGAAAATTAAAGGCAGTTCAAACTTCCGAAACATGAAAGCAGTATTAAAGGAAACATTACTTAGAAACTATGTAAATATTATATAGAGATTGTTAATAAATTTGAAAACATGTCTGAAGGCTTATAAATACCATCACCAGATATCTAAATTGAAAAAGTGGTTAATATTTTGCAAACAAAAAAAAAAGTCATCTTTAATGGCGTTTCGGCGAGAAGTGACACAATTTAAAGAAACGCATACAGCTTCGTCTCTCCTTCATCACCGCTGGCAAAGAACTGGGAAAAAATTTGAGACTATAGTAAGAAAACCAGTTGAGAATTTGTGGTACTGCATTACCATGTTAATTAAAAGCATCGTTACTGCATTCGCGAAGCCGGTCGTTCTTTTCCCAATATTTTTCGAGTTTTTTGATATTGAGTTATTTCGGGTACAGCATCAAAAAGTAAATAGAAGTCATAATAGACACATGTCCTATCTGTTCGGAGACATGGCCAAAATGATGGTTAAAGTTAAAATTTTAGTTCTGCGATCCCGCTCGAATGCATTCCATTCAATAAATTTGATTGTACGGTATCCGTTTCTTTATTAAACGATACAATACAATGATTTTTCACAATTATATTGATGGAAATATAAGAGAGCCAAAACTAACATAGACTGAGATAGCAACAAAAATAAAAACCCACTATTCCACAAAAATAATTTTGTAAAATAAAAATTCATTTGTACACTTACTTACCCTTATGTTCATTGCTATACTTTTAGGCTATATGTCTTCCCTGATTAAACGGTATTTTCAGTTATTTGTTTTATTGTTCCCCTCCGAATGCTGGCTTCTTAAAACCAGATATCATACAGTGGTGGCATTTATAAGTTTATAGGAGAGGCCTTCATCAAATTTGGAATAAAATGTACATTTATGCTGATTAAATTTCTCATTTTGTGGACAGGTGAAGGAATAAGATGGTTACAATGATTTATGAAGCGATCGTCATATATCACTTACCAAATACAACAATCTAATTTTAAAGGTAAACTCTACACTCAAAACAACTTTGCATAAAATGAAAGATGAAGGTCTTTTATAATATCGTAGCATGTATAAAAATTTTCAATTCGAACTCAAAATTAATAAAGTATAGGAAAAACTTTCATTTTTTCCCTCCCCCCTTCGATCAACACTGACGCCATGGTTCGGCAACTGTTACGTCACAGATTCCAGAGAAGTGCGAAGCAGTTTCGAAGGGGGCTCATCTGTTCTTGGCTCTATGCATTAAACCGTTGAAACGGGATCTTCTGCTTGCAGCGTCGGCGTATGCATATCCCTACACAGCAGCAATTAACGCAGCCTGTTGTGGTCGTTGTTCCTGAAGAACGCCAGGCACGTTTAGAGTTGGAAGACCATCTAGTTCCACCTTATCCGTGATATAGTTTCAGTGAATTTCTTGTTTGAATTGATATTGAATTTAAAACGGCGGGTGCGTAGACAAAGCATGGCGCTTCAAAATGAGCTGAACACACGATGCTGTTTGGAGTTGATACCAGTTCTCGCTGTCAAAAACTAATACACTGTTTTTTTATTGTAGGGATCTATGAAACGTGAAATTTCTATCCATCAGTCTATTACACATCCAAACAGAGAAATTGAAGGCATTCTGACATAAAACAGGTTAGCAAAATCTTATATGTAGAATCGTTCGAAGCGAAACTAGAATCTCGGCGACGAAATTCCCCGAGGTTCTCGCGGCAGCTTCTCGCGTCATGTCCCGCCGTGTTCTCGGGAGGAGGAATGGAAGATCCCACGCCAATTTTCTATTTTCCGAGGCATTTTTCTTAATAAAATATTAGGATAAATCGAAAAATTTTGAATGATATACACTTTATTAACCTGGATTAATGTTATGATACAAAAAAAAATAAAGTCGAATTTTTCCGTGGAGTTTACCTTTAAACTTTATTCGTATTTTTCTCCCTTGGATATTTTATATTTTCAACTATTTTAATTTGATTCAATTAATACATATAGGTAAATTAAATAGGCAAACTTTTTTCGTAACTCCATCTGTCTTACATGTATTTCGCTGTGCTGAATTAAAAAACGATATCGAAAAACTCGCATCACGTACATTTTTTCACACATTTCATTTCATTAAGTGAAGTAATATATATATACAGTAAGATATTTCATTGTAAATGTATGAAAAAAATAGGCCTCTGCACTTTCATTTGCTGTACAGAATTGATAAACCAGCGCTCCTAATGACATCAGAAGGCTGGATATACTAAGAACCCATGTTTCCTTTGTGAATTGGGAATAAAAACAGTGGCACCAAGGAATAATATGCAGCCAAGAATCGACAGTATTTAGCGTGAGTGTCTTGCGGACACAAAAACAATTCTCCTGCTACCTCTGCACATCAAACTGGGCATCATGAAACAGTTTGTCAAAGCACTGCCGAAATCAGGAAACCGTTACACATACCTCTCCAAAAATGTTTTCTCACCTCTCAGAAGCCAAGTTTAAAGACGAAATTTTTGTCAGCCCAGACATAAGAGGACTGATATAGATGAAAAAGTCCTGTCTACAATGACTGAAGTGGAAAGAGGGGCTTAGATTGCCTATCACAGTTTCGTTTATAACAATAACGACCCCGACTATGCTAACACTGTAGATGATAAGTTGAAGAAATTGAATGTTGAGAATTTATGCTATACGCTGTACCGTGAAGTTTCCAGAAATGACAACTGCTTGAAAGGCCAGAGAAAAAGGTGGTAAAAAGGTAAAAGACTAACGTGTCTGTATTGATGTAAGCTATACGGTATTTTATATGCAAAACATAGCTAGTACTTAACTCAGTGTGCGTTTTATATATTCCCAGTAACTGAATGTATGCAATAGCTCTTCATTGTTTAGTTAAAAAAATAATGGGTGGTAAAAAAAACGAAGTCGTAAATTTAACAAAATAATAAAGATAATTAGAAACATTGGAAATACTAATGACAATTTTATTATTAAATTATATACTTTTATTCATTGTTTCTTCGTAAATAAAGGCTATATTTACTTTATTTTTTATAAGTGTCATTATTTTCGTTTGATTTTTCTTTATTTTCCTAAATTTTATTTTCGGATTTCGAAAATTTTATTTTTAATATACATTCATTATTTATATATTTACTCAATTCTGATAGCGCTTTTTGCTCATTAAAAAGTATATTGCTAGACATATATTTCACTGCAGAATTTTTAAACAAATGAAAGTATTTTATAATTAAAAATTTTCTACTTATTTATTTAACGTTGTTTAATTTGAGGCACTGTACAAGTCTTCATTTAACGCTTAGGAATAGAAAATGTGTGGAAGGAGATGCTTGCGTTTCCTTCTATAACAAAGAAGCCATAAAATTCCTAATTTTAATGCAAGTTGGTGTTTGGAAAATAAAAATTTGAGTCGTTTAGAATGCTATTGGGGGAAGGAAAGTTATTTTTACAATGTCTATAATCATAAAAAAGAAACCTGTTTAATTAGTTTCTTCAGGTGTAAGTAGTTTTGGAAGCTGGCAATTTAGAGAAAGCCATCATTGTAGAGATAGAACGAACGCCTCAGCTTTTCCTCGAAAGTAAAAAGGAGGGAAAAAGTGGTCATGACAGTCGTAAGAAGCTCAACCAACCGGGACCCGTGGTTGGATGGTTTGCTCGGCTCAAGTTTGGGAGGAGGAGGAGAAGGAGGGAGAAGCGATGGTGGTGGCTCCCTGACAATCCTCTCTCTGTCTTTATCTCCTTCCATAATGCTCGTTTTGCCGCTTATTTGCATTCGTTGCCAAACGCCCCGTCGGTGTCTCCTTGTGTGCACGCACACGCCATTCTGCGACGCCCGATCGACGCAATATCGAGTTGATAATCCACGCCCAGCGCTCGTTGGGCTCGAGCTTTGGCGAAATTGCATTTGTTTGAGGCGGGGGAGTGAAGTGAGACTGGGAGGTAAAAGGTCACCCCCGCCTTCACTCGTCGTCTCCCCCGGATTAACCCCGGCTGTGCGCGAGTGATTCTGGCGATGAAGCCAAGAAACAGTCGTCATCTTTGCGACCGAGTCCGACACTAATCAGCTCGGCTTATGGTTCTAATTTCTTCGGAGCCAATAGATTAAATCATATCCTCTGCGATGTTTGCGTCACGGAGACATTTCTCAGCTCTATTAAAATACATTAAAAAAAATTCTCTCTAGATCAAGTAGAATCGTTCAGGCGGGAACGTTCCTTCTTATTCCCATATTTTTTTACCCCATCTTACATCTCTTCTTTTTTAAATTGTAACGAAAATGATAATTTTTTTCCCGAATATCCTTCGTTTTAAGTCTCAGATTAAGCTTTTATAAATAAAAAAACTTAACTTTTTTTAAAAATTATTAATAAAATATGTCATAATTACTTAGGAAAGGCTGGGGGATCCTAATACAAATTCATAAAATATTGTTTGACTTCCTTTTCACCACTTCATCCATCCAAAGCTCTTTTAACGCAGACAAATTGCACATTCTAAAAACTTTCTAATTTTTGAATAATAAGAAAATATTTCAGTGGATAAGTATCCACGTTACTTATTCAAGATAAATAAAAAGATTCAGTAAACGAGGTTGTGATTTTATTAAATTTTTTTTAATAAATGTGCTATAGCCTCCCGTACATTTTGGTTCAGACAGATGAGTCAAAACTTCATTTGTATTTTCACCCATAATGAAAAGAGAGATGCAAAAGAGAGATTATTCATAGACATAAACTCAATGGTGATCTACAATGTGTTACCATATTTGCACCAGAAGGTCATTTCCGCTTGGATATTATTCGATTGGTTTAGAAGCAAAAGACCCGGCACCTATTTTTGACCTTTTTCGCATTATTAATCTTCATCCATACAAAAGTGGGCCATGGACGGGAAAAGAGTGTATTCTGATGACAAAAATCTGAGATGTATGTAGGACAGAGTATCACTTCAATTCCCTCAAATTCATGGAGTGTAGCCGTGATCCGACTTGCATTTTGTGATAGGCCAGTATTATTTTTGCAGAAGGCAAAATGTAAACGTACTATCGATTTACCGGTTCTGGAAGCGAATCTGTAGTAGGTTATAATCTCGCTGCAGTCATTGAGAACGAGGTCACTGTTCACAACGTCTCCATCTAGAAGAAGCTCATCGAAATTCTACCAAAAACAATATGGCCTTTATTTGAATCGCTCCCATTTGACAACCGGTTCCGAAGCATGTTCAGGATCAAGGCACTGATTTTTGTTTCTTTTTTCTGAAATAGATCCATTTTTCATCCCTAGTTACAAGCCAGAAGCGGACACGCAGGGCCAGCAGTTGTTTGCAAAGTTCCGGAATCGACTCGTGGGGAACTTCTCGACAGCGTTTGTTCACATATGTTAGTTGGTGGTGATCCGACATTGCTGGTGATGAGGTGCTCTTCGGTTTGTTCGAGCAAGGTTTCATCTTTGACAATATATGATGGCCTGAACCTTGGTTGGTCTTCCAGGAAGGTGTTACCTTCTTTGAAGCGCTTGAATCCTTTTTGTGCCGTTCGTTTGTTAATAGTTCCTGGGCCTTCTACAACACAGACTTCCTTCGCCGCTTGCATTCGAGCCTTTTTTCAAAGATAACGCCAAATAATCCGGATTTTTCGGGAGACATCTCTAACTGTGAAACAGAGAGCATTTGAACGAATTCAGTGCACATAATATATGAAAGTGAAGACGAGAAAATATTCTATAAAATAAATACAACAGGAAGTGAATTACGAAACATTAAGACGAAAAACAAACTAATAAATAAATACTTAAGCATTAGCTCCAGTATAAGATAAAGATGTTTACAATTTTCATCTAAACATTGAGATTACAAGTTGTCAAATATAAGCTGTTAAAATAGCAATGAATTTTTGACTTAATCTGGTAACCTATGATACCTTAAATAGGCAGTGCAGCTGCATTTTGGTAGCAACACAAAATGCAGCGTTATTCTTTAAAACGGCGTAGAAGTTGAAACTAAGTCTTAAAATAATTAAAATTTAAATTTTAAGAGTCAACATATGTTGAAAAATGTGTTGTTTATTTTTAAAACATTTTGTTCCTAGAAAAGAACCAACAAGCTAGCACTGTGATTTCAAGCGAACGAATTTAGCATTTCTAAGAAATTTAGGTTTGTAAATTTAACATTTCTAAATCTCGACTAAGCTTATAATAGAACAATTATTCATCATATCATTTGCGAAGAACTAATTTTATTTAACAGAATTATTTCCCCCTTTCAAATAAGCAAGTCTTCATTTTTATTCTATACATTATTAAGTGCAGCAATTTTTGTTGCAAAAATCTACGGAGATTTTAATTTATGAGATTTTAATATAGAGAATTTTCGTAATTTGAACGCACTATCACTTAATAACAGCCATCTTATTGTTTACGTTTTGATATTAAAAATTATTGAGAAAATACGAATTTTAATTTATAATCTGAAATTATTAAATAATAATAATAAGAAGAAAATTTAAAATAAAAATTTATTTATGTAACAGTCCGGGTAAGATCAAAATATAAAAGAAAATTAAGGCCTGTTATCCCAGAAACTGTCCCCTAACGGCATAAGCCCAAAGTAGGATTAATAAATGCAGTATTAAGATGTTTTTATTACGTTGTACGGTATAGTTATAAAAATAGTAGCAATTTCAGCCCTATAAGCAACAGTCACAAGAGAAAGAGGGTAGTACGTCTTAAACATCTTAAAGGTCATAGTCCGATAGGTGAAAGGAGATCCGGAGCATTAATTTCACCATTGAAAAGGTTTTTTTCAAAAAAGTGAAGGGGGTTTTGTTCGAAGTTATCAATCAGGGAAACGCCAATTTCATCCAAATTAGTAAAATCAAACTGATGAGTCAAGCGATTAATTATAAATTTAACTTAACAAATCTCTTATGAAGAGCGAGAATATTCTTAAAAAGAATATAATGGGGATTATAATATATTTATAAAAGAAGTGCAAGAACTTGACTGGTCTGCACAGAACTCCGATCTCAACTCCATCAAACATCTTTGGGATGTGTTGGAGCGCCGATTGCACACAGGATATTTTTTGTATGATGCGTACTTTTCGAGTTAATTTGAAGTACACTAAATAAGACACCCTGTATGTTCAATTAACCCGAGCGAAGCCGGGACTACCTCTAGTGCCCCCGAAATTTGTGACTGAACTGTCGAAGGTACTTTTGGCGGAATGGCGAAAATCTCCTGCGGAAATGTATCAAAAACTTGTTGATAGATTGCCCAACAGAACGAGGCTGTGATAGCAGCAATAGCTGAACCAACTAGATACTAACAAGTGCATTTATTTAAATTGGTGATATCACATGACTTTTGGCAAGGTAGTGTAGTTGACATCAAATAGGTAAACAATCCTCTCTCAGATCTTTTGAGGGCCGTGCTAAATGTCATGAAGAAATTGGCGTTCAAGGACCTGTTTAACATCATTGCTCGATTCAAGAAATTTTTCGCTCAGCTAAATAGTGATTTTTTAGCCCCAAAAAAGAATTAATTATTTATGTTCAAAATATAAAATGTTCAAATATAAACTGTTATTAGGCTTGTAAATTTAAAAAATTTCCCATTTTAGTTAATAATTTCTAATTGGTTTTCTTAATAGAGAGTTTGCGAAAGTGACTTTCACGTTATGAATTATGAATTAGAGCTCTAATTCCTAACAGAAAGTTGTAACTCTAACGAAAAAGTACAAATTAGAGTTATTTTCGAAAAATAACGCAGCCAATCAAGAAAGTGCTGTTACGGTAGCGCATGCGCATTTATAACAGAACGCATCGGGATAATCCATTAGTACGAGGGGCGTTCAAATTTGACCTGGACTTTATTTTTCGTAAATTTCATTGTTGTAAAAATCTAAGCTTTCATTGTTGGGATGGCAACTACCGCCTGTCATGCAAATGCAGCACCACTCATCCGGTTGCCATGACAACCGATTATTTGTTTAAACAAAGTGGCAAACAGCGATGTGTCGACCAAAGTGGAACAATGAATAATCACCAACTTTCTCCACAACGAAGGTGTGAAATTCATCAGAGACTTTAAAGACAGTTGACGGAGTCATGTTTGTCTCGATCATCCGTGTTTGCTTGGTGTCAAAAGTTTAAAGCAGGGCGAGAATCCACCGGCAATGAACTTCATAAGACAAGGCCATCAGATGCTGTCAATGATGCCATCATCGCACGAACAAATGAGTTACGGGACAACAGGCGTATTCATGACCGAGAATTGGCTTTAATACTAAACATCAGCACTGGCATTCAACAATAAGCTGAAAGTCAACAAGATCTGTGCCAGATGAGTCTCGGAGGATCAGAAAACCACCCGGATGGAAATCTATTCCATGCTGCTGCAGCGATATGACAGAGAAAGCGATAGCCTTTCAAGATGAGGAAGTGAAAAAGCCTGTCCTGAGTTGGTTTCGACATCAGCCTGAAGATTTCTACAGAACCGGTATCCAGATGCTCCCAGAACGACAGAAAAAACGTGTAGAGAAGCAAGGTGAGTTCTTTGAAAAATAACTAGTGTGTGTGCTTGTTTTTTGTAGTTTCCTGATTTTATAAAAAAATAAAGTCCAGGTCAAATTTGAACGCCTTTCGCATTAACGTGGATGCCTCTCTCTTGTACAGGGTGACCCAAAAAAACGGGAACTTTTTAACAATCCAGTAAAACCAAGAGTGGTGGAAGAAAAACATTTTATTCATAGTAGTTGAAACCTGTATACTTGCCGTTTACAAAACATTAATGGAATTTATCATTTTTTATGACATTTTCCTGTATGAATGCATTCTTGAAATCTGCTGTTGAGATTGCTCACTGACCCTTGCAACATCTCAGCTGGGATACTGTAAATTTCATCCTGAATTCTCTGTTTTAACTCATCCAGAGTTCTTCGTAGAGTCGTGTACACTTTACTCTTGAGATAGCCCCACAAGAAAAAATCACAAACGGACAAATCTGGCGATGTAGGGGGCCAGGGGCCGTTACCGAATCTTGAGATCACACGGTTAAAAACATTTTTATGGCTAACGCACGCTGTTGCCCGTTCCACTGACCCATGATTACTAAAATGGCAAGTGTTTACTTGCTCAAGGTCACTGTCCCACAGTGCTGCTACCTGCTCGAGGCTGCCACTACGCATTTCAAAAATTCCCGTATTTTTGGGTCACCCTGTACTTTTACAGGAAGTGACCCAAAGAAATTGGTATGTCACTTCCTGAGTTATAACTTATAATTCGTAATTTGTAATTTATAACATAAACCTGCTGCAATCATTTTTTTTTGTTACAATTTATAACATACTAGAAAATTCGTAATTCATAACGTGAAAGTCGCTTTCGCAAACTCTCTATTGAATTTAAAATTAATAAACCTGTCAATTTTATGAATTTTTGTTTTGATTATTTATTTGCTGAAGTTTTAAGTCTATTAAATTTTATCTGTATTATTTACTTCAATATTGTTATCATTCTTTTGAATAATTTTGTCTTGAATTGTATAAAATGTTTCAAATTTGTTTTATTAATATAGCCTAGTAATATGATTTGGATAAATTCAGACTGATAGTAATAGTAATAATGATAATAATAATAATCATAATAATGATACTAATAATAATGGAATCGATATTTACTTCGATTATTACATTGTCTCTGCTTTGCAACATGTTTATTTGTGCTAGCAACCGTTACTGTATCAGCATGAGGTTCATTTTCCTGCACTTAATTTGTTAATGGGACTCAAATATAGTCCCCTTTTGAAACGAGGAACGATAATGACGTTATTACAATAAATGATTTCGTTCTTGTCATTGGATTAAGTAAAAGTGAAGATACTATATTAAATTTTAATGGATTTTAAAGTATTCAGTTAATATTATGCCAGAATATTTTGAATTGGAATCTGCATTATCAGCAATATTAAAGATATTTTAATTTTATTTTCCTTTTATCTAAAATAATTTTGAGAATATTATTTAGTTTAATTCAGTACATAGTCACCAAGGATATTTACTTTTCCGGCTCTTGTTACTGTTAATTTATTGACTTAAGTCTTAACAAATTGCGACATTCTGCATAAATTTAACTTGGATGGAGTTATTCTATGTAAATTTCTGCTGGATTATCAAAACCAACTGCGTTTGCAAAATAAAAAAACAAATTCAAATATTATTTTTGTTCTACGAGGAGATTTCTTGTTAAAATTCTTCACGGTCGACTGGTTGCAAAGAGTATCTCGTCTTGAATTTTAATTCCCTCTAGAATGAAATTAATTGATCTAATCGTCAAGCAGTGGCTAAGGAAAGAAAAATAAAAAGAAAATGCTCTAATTAACTCTTTTCAACTGCTATTCAATTAAAATATTTGCAATGCTCACCGAGGCGAGTGAAGTTGAAGGCAGGCAAACTGGGTGGCGACATAAGGTTCTTCTCCTCTCCTTTCTCTTTCCTTTTCTCTACTTCTTCCACCACTTTTTCCCTTCACTTTTTTTTTCTTAAAGAGTTTTTCTTAACCGTTTCAATTTCTTCATTGAAAGGTTTTCAAAGCCTCTTTAAAAAGTTCTCTATATGTTTTTAATTTTTTTTCACTTTCCTGCTAATTTACCTTGCAAAAACGTGATACATTTATTTGCTTACAAATAAAAGGGAAACTGGTTGTTTGTGATCTATGCAGCGGACGTAATTGAGTTACATCGTTTTCATTCGTTTTAATAGACTTTATCTCCCGTTCGACGCTTTTCCCCTTCTCTCTCACCTTTCAAAAGCTTTTTTTCTTTCTCTCTATCCTATTCCACATTTTTTCCCATTCTCATTCGTTTCAGTTCCTCCTCCTCCAACGTTTTTTTCTTTCAACTTCACCCATTGTAACCCCCTTTTGTCCTTGTCCAATCGCATTAGTCAATCCGAGGAAACGCGGCTCGCGGGGTTGGTCTGATTGCCACCCAGTGTCTTTAATGAATGAACAATTAATCCTATTCAGGGTGTCGGAGAAGAGGAGCAGTCGGTTTCCTACGTAATGTTTTTCCTCTCTTATTTTTAAATAGTTGGTAATTGAAGTCCATCATTTCTATAATTTATATGATTGTTCTCTTTTTATTTTGCAATATGCTCTTCGAAAGAGCAACATGTTTTCTTTTTATAGAATAAAGGTTTTTAATTAAACATGAAGAAAATTCGTCTATGACATGCATCATATTGTTCTCGTAGCAAGTTTCAAAAGACGACTAGAAAAAACGATCAGATATTTTTTTTTAACCAGAGCTCTGGTACATTTGAAAATAACACATAGGAAAAAGAACAATTTTACAAATATAAACCAAATATAATCGTCAATAAGATAGTATGATTTGAATCGCGAGAAATCTCAGCACCAGTACGATCAATAAATTCGGAGACTGGCCTTCCTGACGGATATGATGTATTGTTATCGCGTATTACACACAAGCATTTCAAAGTACTCCCCTTCTGCAACTAGGCACTTCTGCCAACGCAAGTACACTTGCTGCAAAGATTCCTGGAAGCCTTTGGAGGATATGGGCGCCCTTTGAGTTCGTTTTTCAGTCGGGAGAACAGGTAAATGTCGCATGGAGCGAGATCGGGTGAGTAGGGAAGGTGTGGAAGGGTCGACATTACCATTTTGGCCAGTGCAGCCTGCACCATGAAAGACTGAAGTACCCAATCCTTGCTTTTCCAGAGTTCTGCGCGTTTCCGGCGGACAGCATCACGGAGGCGAACCAGGATGTGTGTGTTTCACTCCTTGTTCACTGTCGTCTCTTCCGTTACGAGCTCGTAATCCACCACGCCATTCCAAAGAATGCGAACACATACAGCTCACTGACACGCCTTGTTTGGGAAAACCCTGCACTGCATAGTTGTCAAATAATTCCCCTCTTCTTCAAGCCTGGTAGGAGATATCAAGACAGTCTCCGAACTTATTGATCGTACTAGCATATCCAGTTATAAGAAGATTGTTTAGAGAATAGTTGTTCCTCTCTTCTTAGACCGTGCCAATAGTAAACTAGCCCATCCGGACCATCGAGATTAAATTTTTTCTCGTCACTCTACATAACTTTTTTCCAGTTGTCCAACCCATTATTTCTTGTGTCTATTACATTCGTTTCTCATTTGTGAGTCTGATCCAGTTAAGGTGGAGTTTTTTCGGTACACGAGATGGGAAAAATTTTTCAGTAATCTATGGAGAATAGAGTTTGACACTGGCACATAAGGACTTTTAGCTAGACCACAAAGGCTCACTGAATTGGATTGCATTTCCCTAGCTAGTGATCTTTTGTACCGTGGTGCCAATTTACTAGGTCGTCCTGTCCGTATTTGTTTCCTAACTTTATAAAATTGTTAATAACATTATGGGAACGGTTTATTTTTTTTAGCAATATCACGTTTTGAGAGTCTCTGACTTCAGGCTATTGCTTATCACTTTTCAAACTCAGGGTATGTTGTATTGGGTAGCCATTATTCTTCTGTGACGCAAATTTGACGTCAGAGACTGTTATGGCTTGAAAACGTTGTTTACGTAGCCGACGAAAAAGACAGGCCGGGGCACTTAAAAGTCACATGACCAAAGTAGATCGAGCAACAATCCAACCTTCATTGTTTCTAGCTTGCATTTCAACAATCAGTGTGTTTTCGTTTGTTGAAAACAATGAAGATTGGATGGTTGTTCGATCTATCTTGGTCATGTGACTTTTCAGTGCCCCGGCCTGTCTTTCTAGTTGGCTTTGGTTGTTTATTTCTGATGTCAAATTTGCGTCACAGACGAACAATCGCTACCCAATACAACGTACCCTCACACAGTCTTGCTACATCTCATAAATCACTGTGAGTTAATTATTAAATTAAATGCTCGATCTAGTAACAAAAATAATCTTCGGTAATCAATCAAAAACAAAAAAATAATCTTCAAAATCTTCGGACTTGAGAAGTCAGTAGGTCTATTGCCAATAAATCAATAAATATTGATTATTTAAGCTGAGAGTAATATGTAAATAATGATTACTTATTATTCTCCCTTTCGAATTTTAGCTTTCTACTAGTCTTACTTCGAGAATCTCTAAGAATTTGCATAAATTACTGAATCTGTTAACATTTTGAAACTAAAATTTTGAAACAGCAGCAAACAAGCAATAATGCAGGTGTCGTTTATGCCGCTTTTTCACGATTCAAACCAAAACCAAAGACACAACTGACAGTAAAGCAAACAATGACGTCACAAATTGCTTTATCTTGGCAAAATCCCACAAAAGTGATGATTAAATTCAAATTTAAAAATACAAAACTTTTTAGTGTTTACCGAAAATGCTAATGAATTGGCTCAAATTCGCTAAATTTCTAATATGTTTGCACAAAACACTTGATTCTACATATGACCAATAGATTGTAGACCAGTAAATAACCTCCACTCACCCAAAGTCAACAACATTTCAACACTCTCCGAAAAGTCAAAATTAAAAGAAATGAGATACCTCGTACAAATAATTTTAATGAAATTTGAAAGAAATCCGCGCGTTATATACATTCACGACAAAAATGTGAAACCCATCGTTTTCATGGAATCTAAGTTATTCAACATGAAATAAAAATTAGAAAAACTCGTAAATGCGAGACTAATAATAGAGTCTGTCCTATTACAATGTACAGGTTTCAATCTTAATAAGAATTAACGATAATCTTAGAGACAAAAATACATTCCTAATTTTATTTCTATCAGAATGTCCAGATCCTCTTATCTCTCCCACTCCCTTCCTCCATGAGAAGCGTATCCTCCTAGATAGAAAACCAAGGTAACAATTTTGAGACCACGAAAATTGCACAACTTCGCAAGTCCTTGACCGTAAATGGATACCAAGAAGACAACTACAGAAGTAATAAAAGACTGCGCACTGCCACCATCTTTTGGCAAAATGTGATGATCCAGCTTGTTACGTTGGTTAGTTTACTTGGGTGTCTTCCAAGACTTTGTTATCCAAAATCATTGTCCCTTCAACTCAAATAGAATAAATAGCAGTAAATGCCTTCGCGGAACGATTTAGAAAAGTTTGCGACGCTTAGTTTCAGAGCGTTTTCTTCAGTTTAATGATTCATTCAGCTTAAACGAAGTCACTGGTGAGGGGTAGGTTAGGCTTAGTTTATCCTAAGTTCTTATTTTCTTTCGTTTTTTTTTATTTCCCGTGGGAACTTAGGCGAAATCGCAGAGTTCCCCCAAAAAAATTGTCACTGTTCTGTGAGATTTCAATTCGCCTTCTCGAGCGTCAAAAGCAGCCACCGAGAGCGAATCGCTTCACTCACCATCACCGACGTTACCTCAACCGTTTTCTTTTTTTTCTCCTTTTGAGTTGCTTCCAGGCCAGATTTTTTTGGGAGATTATTGCAAAAACCTTTTAATTGAATTGAATCACCTAATCTAACAGGACGCAGTGATTCCATTATTGATTTTTTTTCTATTTTATAAATAGTTCTTCATTTAAAAATCATCTTTGTTCTCATAATGTCAAAAAAAATTCACTGAAATTTACGAGGGGTCGATATTTATTAAAGAATTTTTACCAAAAATGCAAAAACTTTTAACTTGTTTAAGACCTTGTTAAAATAACATTTTAACAAGTTCTTAAAATAAGTTTTAAAGGGGAAATGAACTTAACTATCTGTATACAACTTTCCAAATAATTAATTTTATAGCTTGGAAAATGTAATTTAAATTTAATCGTGATAATGTCATTAGTCCGTATTTGATTTGTTTATTATTCAAGCTACATATTAGAAGCTGCTTAATTAATTTTCAGAATCAAAAGGCATAATGAATCGTGCGGCCTAATAATGTGATCTTCTACTTTGAAGATAAACTTTGATAACAATACGCTCTTTTGGGTATATATGTAGAACACATATCTTTAAATCCATAATGTTCTGACATTTGACTGTCGTGAATTTCTGGCAACATTTCAAGTTTGGAGATATGAAATTACATTCCTGTAGTTATCTAGAGCATTTAATCTGTGATTTATCAATACGATTGAACTGTACTAGTTTTATTGAAAACATATTCAGTTATTTCTTAATTTAATAATTCCTTATGAGTATATAACAAAATAAAAATGCTACAATAATCCTGAAGAAGTAATTAAAATTAAACTTAAAGAACCAGAAAAAAATGTATTTTATAATTGGAAAAAAACTCAATTATATTTTATTTCATAAAGAATTCTATTAAAATAATTTAATTATCCTTTCTAAAAATACTTTATCAGAGTAAAAAAGAGTTATGATTATCTATCAAAAATAATAGTTATCTATCTAAAATTCCATGATTCTCATTCTTCTTACTTCTCAAAACACGCATGACAGTTTTTTTTAATCACTACGAAGATCTTCGAAAGATTATACAGGGTGATTATAAATTCACTATACATTTTGGTGAAATCATTAACGAATTTCATTTATTGGCACACCCAAACACACCCAAAGTGAATGTGTGTATGGGAGTTACACAGTCATAGGTTTATGGGCCCTTCATGTTTGCCGAGGGGACTATCAATGGTACCGTGTACCTCGACATGTTGGAGCAATTCCTGGAGCCACAGATGAAGGATGAAGGATTTAGGATACCGTTGTGTTCCAACAGGATGGGGTACTATCCCATTTGGCCAACATTGTTCGGTACTAACTGAATCATGCATTCCCAGGCAGATGGATTGGTCAGGGCTCGCCAAGAAAGTGGGCTCCAGTCCTCAGATTTGACCCCCATGGATTTCTTTGCGTGGGGTTTTATCAAGTCATTTTTTGTAATTTTTTCATTTTATATAAAAGATATGTAAAGCTGTGTATTTAATCGCTGATCCATATATTATTACAAAGTTGTTAGCTAATTATTATTAAAGTCATTATTGAATTGCTTTTATTTCCTATATCCTCCAAAACAGAAAATACCAGGGTGAGTCAAATGAAAACTGCAAAATTGTAATTAAAATTCCAAATTTCGCCCCACAGTTTTGTAATTTTGCAGGTCCGTTAAAAATGAGTTATAGATGGCAGGAAAGTAGAGACAAACAAACAACGTCACAGCAGCATTTAAAGATGGCCTCCTCACTTCAAACATGCACCAAAGAAGAACAGCATTCAGTTCTCCGATTTTTGAGTAGTGAAAGTGTAAAACTTATTGAAATGTGGTGGGCTGAAGCATGACTAATGTTTAAAGATTCTGCAATTTCATCAATCGTTACTCGGCGATTTTCCAACACTAAGGCTTCAACTGTTGCAATATTCTCTGGGGTCACAACTCGTTGTGCCTGATCCGGGCGAGGGACGTTTGATACAGCTTTCACATGATTTGTGAACTTCACACTCCATTCATAAATTAGCTTCTGTGACAAACATACTTGCATCACCATTCATAAATTTCTTTGGTGCATGTTTGAAGTGGGGCGGCCATCTTTAAACTGCTGCTGTGACGTTGTTTGCTTGTCTATACTTTCCTGCCACCTATCGGATATTTCTATAACTCATTTTTAACGGATCTGCAGAATTACAACACTGTGGGGCGAAATTTGGAATGTTAATTCCAATTTTGTGGTTTTTCTTTGAGCAATCATTTCAAATAAACAGAGTTTTTCAAAAAAATCACAGTCATCTATCGAATTCTCTGGTCAAACTGGACTAAATGTTGTAGTTTCGAAGACGGGCATCTCAGATAGTAAATTTCCATAAAGTTATAAGTCTTGTATTACCATAAAAAAATGATGGACTTAATTCTAATACTTTTGATTCTATTTATTCAGCATGTTTTGGCCGCAGGCCGCTTGAGAAAATCTGATCTTGAGAAAATCTTGAGAAAAATATCGAAAGAATAGATTTATAAAAGGGACTAGTAAGTCTATTATTTAAAAATACTCCCAATTTACTTTAATCTTGATATGGAAGGATTTGAAACGAAGTAATTGGAACTTAATGTTTTCCAAGAAATTGTTTTCTTCAACAATGCGTCTCCAAAATACATTTCTTTATACAGAATGTTGTCGTATTAAAACTAATAGAAAGTTTTCAAATTTAGAGAAAAACTGCTTCTGAAAACTTATAACCAGTATATTTGCTATTTATAAAAACAGATAGGCCTTAAGGTTTTTTTTTTGGTTTTTTTTTTTTTTTTTTTTTTTTTTTGCTTTATATATGACGCACTTTGTAGAATTAGTGTTTATAAACCATTATTCCAGAGAATGTGCAATTTATCAACAGCAGTGAGATAGAACGCTATAGAACTCTTTTTTTTTTTTTTAAATTGTTTTTGAGAAGATAGGCTGAAATGAAATGGAGAATAACTAAAATGGAAAATCTGGATTCAAGATGAATGAGAATCTTGGAAAGTAGTAATTTCAAAACAAACTTAAATAAAACGTGAAAGACTGAAGATCACCCTGGAAACCCCCTTGAAATTTTAAAAAGAGAAGACATCCTCATCATGATACAGACTCCGGGCTCTTTGACTAAACCAGCTTACTGAATTTAATCTCGTTGAGCGCTCTCAAAAACTGTTTGAAATTATAGAAAGTATTGTCACTCCGGCTGCGGACTTTCAGTCAATCAGAACTTACACCTTCAAACACAAAGCTAAAGATTTTCAACTCTGTTATTTCTTGTACATCTTAATCTTAAAGGTAAACTCCACATTCAAAACAACTTTGTTTAAAATGAAAGATGAAGGTCTCAATAATAACGTAGCATGTATAAAAATTTTCAATTCGAACTCAAAATTGATAAAATATATAAAAAACTTTCATCCCCCCCCCTTCCATCGACACTGACGCCACGTTTCAGCACCTATGACGTCAGTAGTTGCCGAGAGGTGCGAAGGAGTTTCGAAATCGTGACGTCATACATTGGACGCTATCAGTAAATTGTCAGGGCAGTGCAGGCATCGCTATCAGTTTTCCCGCTTCCCTGATCAAGGCTTCGCAGTGGTCTAGGCCTACAATGGACTACGAATATGAAAACAAGACCGACAGTGACGACAGCGATTTTGATAACAGTGACAGCGATGTACAAGGGCTGTTAGCAGAATTAAATGCTACGGAAACTTCTGCGATATACAGCCCTATGTATTAAACCGTGAAACGGGATCTTCTGCTTGCCATGTCAGCGTGTGCACATTACGGTGGCGTGTGCCCTACACAGTAGATATGCCTATCTCTTTCCTGCGTTTAACAAACGCTGTTGCGGTCGTTGTTCTTGAAGAACGCCAGGCCCGTTTAGAGTTGGAAGAGCATCTAGTTCCACCTAATACGTGATCTAGTTTCAGCGAATTTCTTGTTTGAATTGATACTGAATTTATAACGGCGGATGGGTAGACAAAGCAAGACGCTTCAAAATGAGCTGAACACACGATGCTGTTTGGAGTTGGATAGCAGTTCCCTCGCTGTCAAAAACTAATCCACTGTTTTTTAATCGCTTCTGATTGTGGAAATCTATGAAACGAAGTTTCTATTCGATTGTCTATTTACACATCCAAACAGAGAACAAATTGAAGGCATTCCGGCATAAAACAGGTTAGCAAAATCTTACGATATGTATCATCGTTGAAAGCGACTAAAATCTCGGCGACGAAATTCCCCGAGGTTCTCGCGGCAGGAAATGACGCTTTGTTCCGTCGTGCTCTCTGAAGTAGGGAATGGAAGATCCCACGCTAATTTTCAATTTTCCGAGGCATTTTTCTTAATAAAATATTAGGAAAAATCGAAAAATTCTGAATGATATATACTCTATTAACCTGGATTAATGTTATGATACAAAAAAAATAAAGTCGATTTTTTCCGTGGAGTTTACCTTTAAGCAACGGAGATGATTAAAGAATTTACGTCTATTAAAGAACTTATGTCTAAGTTTGTTAAAGAGAAAGATTTTGTTTATATATACCACCTATAAAGAAAAGTGAAAATTCACAAAGCAACTTTGTTATTAAAGCAAGTGATTAATTTTCTTTCCTATCGCAGATTTAAAAATTCTTTTTGTATTTGTTGAAATGATGATACAAGATTATTCACTAATTTATAAACTTAACGCCAAATTGATTATAACATTTAAAACAGTGATCACCGCCAGAGCTCCCGGGAAAATATTTCAAATGCTGGAAGAACATTTTTGTTTATCCTTATGAAAAATAAAAATGGTTGTATAGAAACCTCTTTCAGAACTCAAATACTGTATTTTCAACGAAAGAAGATTGCGAAAAAAATATGGTTTCCTAAACAAGGGAGGAATTAAGCGACACTGGTTAATGTTGAACCACAAAATGATGAAACCGACGCAATATACAAATGTGCTCACACAGGCGTAAACTACTAAAGTTTAACATAACATTTTAGTAACAAAATAATTGGGCTATATAAAATATCTCTAAATAACTTTTCTTAAGTTTCTGTGTTTGACTATTATTTTTAATTACTTAAAACAAACTTTAATATAATGTTTTTAAAAAAAAATTGTGTGAAATCTTCTAGCATATAAGAACATTGCTTCAAAATTATGCATAAAAAACGTCTGCCTTGATTCACAATTACTTTTAAGCAGGGCTCGAAATAGAAGCAGACCATGGCTCTCAGGATGACTCTAATTTAGTCGCACTTTATGCTTCTTGGGGTCCGCCTAGGTTGTTTCGACTATCACGTCACGTCTGCAACTTCCGAATGAAGTTAAGGATGAGTCCGAGAGAGCTCGTATGAACAATCTTCTGGTTCCATTACAAGCCCAGCTTTTAAGCTACGGATGCAAGGTATAACATTTCGGATGTTTCATCGTTTGAGCTATTTTACCAAATGCAGATGCCTGATTTCACCATGTTGGCTTTCAAAACGACTGTTGAACTGAACTTTAAAACATAGATTCCATTAAAAAAAAAAATTAATAAGTGAAATTTCCTTTCTCTTTCTATTCTCAAAATTCTTCTATTTCCATACTTTTTGATTTAGTTTATTTTTGTTAATTGTTGTTATTTTAACACATAAATGTCTATTGTAATTTTTACCTAATTAAGGTTTTTTTTGTTTTAATTTCAATTATTAACTGTTTAAATTATATTTCTATACCCTTAGGGCACAGTTGTATCTTCATATAGCTAATAATATTAAATAAATAAATAAATATGAATTTTATTAAAAAATCCGTTTCTGCCAAATTGATATAGAATTGGAGTTGCGTGACTGACATGTTGGCACAGAAGATTCATATTTTAATAGGTGGATCTTTACAAACGAGTTTTTATGCAAAAAATTAAAAAAAAATTAAAACCAAAAAAGCGTCTAATAATTTGATTAATGGAATTTTGAAATTTTTACTTTTTTTAGAACTCTCCTAACCAGATTCCTAGAATAATTTCTATTTAAAAATGAAAATTCTAGGTTCCTGGCAGTGCTTTGTTCTTCTAAAATATACGTTCAGAAAAAAAGTCCTAAAACTCTAATATTAAAAATTCATTAAAATGACATAAAACTGAAAGAGTTGAAATTGAAATTTAAATGCATCCTATAAAGAAATATAGGTACTTATGTATACGTAAAAAATGTATATACTTTTTTAAAAAAATTTCACAACTCTTTTAAGTCAGTAATTCTTAAGATATTAAAATTTTACCTCAAATTTTAATTCAAATATTGACATATGTGACACTTGCTCTTCCTCGGAAGGCGTCTATGCCAGCATTATCAGTCCTTGTTATTGAACGTAAATTACGTATTTGATTTAAAAAGACATTTTTACTTCTTGTATAAAGGGTGATCGGAAAATATAAGATATTAATTACATAGTGTGATTCCATGCATCAGTCTAAGCAAAAAGTTCTTTATTGAAAATGTCAAACTCAAAATTTAGGCTCTAAAAAATCGCATCGTTGCGTCATTTATGAATTTACGAAGCTAACGAGAAAGACAGGCTCCGGCACTGAAAAGTCACCTGACCAAGATAGTTCTATTAACAATATAACTTTCATTGTTTCCATCTTGGATGTTAACAATCAGTGTTTTTTCCTTTGTTGGAAACAATGAAGGTTGGATTGTTGCTAGACTATTTTGATCAGGTGACTTTTCAGTACTGGACACTGTATTTCTCGTTAGCCTCGTGAATTTATCAAAGCCAGCTAGATAAACAGGCCCTGACCGTAACCAACACCGCCTAGAGAGAAAGCCTGCTCACGGAAAAATCATACATTGTTACATCACCTACGGTAGGTGATGTAACAATGTATGACGTTTTCGCGCTCACGCTTTGAGTAGATGTGGTGTTGCCGTAACCACCGAGATGGATGGATGGATGGATTTTCAGCCTACATCTCCCCTTTTATCCAGGAGACTAGCTGTTTGGGATGAAAGGATGATGGTGAAAATAGACAAACACAAACATCCATGCCCTCAACGGGATTCGAACCCGCGACTCGCTGGTTTCGAGAGCGGCAAGACCTGCGCCTCAACGCTCCCGGCCACCGAGCCGGCTAACCACCGAGAGAGAAGACCTCCGCAATGCAACTAATTGTTACAATACATTGTTACATCTTCATAGCTAGGGCATTGTTAATCGTATTTCTACCAATAATAATCCCTAAATTAGCTCTATCTCAAAGCCAACTAGAAAGAGAGGCCGGGGTACTAAAAAGTCACATGACCAAAGTGGATCGAGCAACAATCCAATCTTCATTGTTTCCAACAAACGAAAAAACGCTGATTGTTGAAATCCAAGATAGAAACAATGAAAAGTGGATTGTTGCTCGATCTACTTTGGTCATGTGACTTTTTATTGCCCCGGCCTGTCTTTCTCGTGGGCTACGGCCCTATCTATTATGATGTAACAATGTATTACATTTTGTTGTGGAGGCCTTCTCTCTCGATGGTTACGCCGGCCTTGTCAACACCACCTAGACAGAAGGCTTGATAATGGAAACGTCATACATTTTCACATCATCATTAGTCGACCAAATTTAGGGCTTATTATTGGTAGAAATAAGATTAACAATGGTCGACTAATAATGATGTAACACTGTATGACGTTTTCGTTATCAGGCCTTATGTCTAGTTAGTGTTGGCCTTGTGAACTTATCACATAAGGATAAACTTATCACAATTGCGCTAAGCCTCTCGTAACAGCGGCAATTGTTGAGTTTAAATGACGTTTTCTGCCAACTTTTTAACAAGCTTCGCGTGGCTTTAGACCATTAAAATTTGAGTTTTAAACATTTTCCATTAAAAACTTTAAGTTTGTCATCATCCAAAGGATCAGGGTAAGCAATCTTTACCCTACATTTTCCGAACAACCTGTATAGACCTTTTCATTACGTCATCTCATGGGCGCCGCCATTACGGTCGTGCAAAAAAAAATAAATAAATAAAAAGTAGAAAACGTGAATATAGCAAACCCTGTAGTTCGTGCAGTAGCTCGTTATTTCTGCAACTTCACTACGGGACAATACGACGCCTAATGTGTAATGACGGGACATTTCTGCGGTGTCCCTCCTGGCGGACAATATGTTCTCTAAAAAGGTTGGTTTATTAGAATTTTTGGCGTCGACTACTACGGTCATTTTGCGCCTTTTAAACAAGTTATATCTGTACGCAGCCCGGAACAAACACAAACATCCATGCCCACGGCGGGATTCGAACCCACGACCAGGCGGACTCGAGAACTAGAAAGCCTACGCCCTAGTCCTCTCGGCCACCTGGCCGGCTCTCTGAAAAGGTCTATATGTCTGTTGGCATTATTGTTGAATGAAAAGATCTTAGTGCAACAATGAACTAACTCAACAATGATCTGATTGTGCAATTAATTATTTACTTTGAATCACGGTCTATAGATATTCATTGTCATCGAGCATCGGCCATTTTCCATTGTTTCGAGAAGCTAAGGAAAACAGATCGCGCCAGGTGCCGCATAGATCGCTCTATTCCCGACCGCAACCTGCGATAGAGATTTTCATTGAAACTGAATACGAAAGTAAAGTTTCTGTCTGCCGATAGCGTGGCGCTGCAGGCGCAGTTGGGCAGATTGTACATGCAGCGCCACTTTTCAATAGATTTCCCGCCCTACCGGGAGCTAGAAACTTTAGCTTCATTTTTAACAATGGAGCTCGATGACCATGAATATCTATAGACCTTGTTGACAATGCTAAAAGCAATATTGAGAGCATTGTTAAAGTCAATAAATAATACCTGTTCGGTAAATTAAATAAAGGGGCCATAATTTTCTTAAGAATTTCAGTATTTAATTTTCATAATGTCTGTTTGGATTAACCAGGAAGTATGGTAGACAAGAGAGAAGAGTAAAAATCAAAAAAAGAAAATCGTGTCATAAAATTTTATGCGCAGTTGCCTGATCAATACTGATACTGTTGCCAACTCCTGTCGACATCATCGTCTGTCGTTTTCTAAGCATTGTACGATTACGGCACGAGCAACAGTCGTAGGGCGTCCTGTACGAGACAAGCCGGTACTTGCTATTCGTCCACGTTGGAAAGCTGCTACCCACCTTGCAACAGGTTTATATGGGAGTGAACGATCTTTAACCGCTTCTACGAGCTGTACGTGACATTCCCTCGCGTTTTGACCGCGAAGCACTGCTATTTTTACGTAGGCACATTGTTTTAGCCGAATCACAACCATACTTGACAACGGTTGAAAATCAACTGATTTTTGGGCATCCCTTCCTCTTCAATCCTTGAACACCTACTTTATCTAGCAGCATCAATAAGTACCTACGTCTCAATGTCATAGCTGCATATCGTAAAAATGTAGACCATTGTCTGGGATTCCGCTGGAAATAAAATAAAGGGTGTCCCAAAATGAGCTGATATTTTAATTTTTTAATAAAATACATTTTTCAGTGGAAAATTTATAATATTTTTGTTTTATCTATATACTAAAACTCTTGCGTGTATTTATTTATTTATTTATTTATTTATCTGTAATTCTATCTTCTCCTAGACGGTTTGAGCTAGCGACTTGAAATTTTCAGGGCAGGCTTATCAATAAAGGACCTGCTCTATCGCCAAAAATCAGTCCCCTACGACCCCCCCCCCTTCCCCACTTTCTGGGGTTTTCTTTGTAATTCCCCTCAACAGATGGCGCGGGCGGGCGAAGCCGCGGGTAACAACTAGTTAGAAAGTAAAAACATGGAAATTATGTGTAATACAAAACATCTGACAAATGATCGCCCCGGCCTTGGTAGCAGAAATTCACTCTTCTGAGGAAATTTTCCATAATATGTTGACATAAAATGGTGCTGGGAAATTTCGGCAATGTTATGTCGAATTTCATCTGTAAGGTTCTCAATAGATTGTGGTTTATTGACATACACTTTATTATTAAGATAACCTCAGAGAAAGAAGTTTAATGGTGTCAAGTCATATGACCTTGGTGGCCAATTCACATCATCTCGCTGCGAACAGCTTTCGTAGAATTTTCACCATTTTTGAAGTGAATTTTTACAATTTCTACGCGTTGTTTGATTGTGTTGATTATTAAATGACAGTATATAAAAATCTCTACTCTGGTTATACCAAAAAATGGCGTCAAATTCAAAATGTCAGTTCATTTTGGAACACTCTTTAGTAGGCATGACTTTGTAAGTGATCCTCATACAGGATATGATCAAAGGAGTTGGGACACCTGTGGCTCTACCATAAAGCCGCAAAAAGCTTCAATCAGTAGTGTGTAGGACCACCCCAAGCTGCTATCCCTGCCTCCACCCTACATGGCATACTGTCCACAAGTTTACGGTATGTGTCCACAGGTATTGACCTCCATTCCACGAGGAGTGTCGTGGTCAGTTCCTGGACAGATGTAGGGCGAACTATCCTGGATTTCACACGTCGTTCCAATTCGTCCCAAAGATGTTCGATGGGGTTGAGATCAGGACTCTGGGCGGGCCAGTCCAGTTCTTCAACAAGCATCTCGTCAAACCAGTCAGATATGGATCTTGCTTTGTGGCAAGGCGCATTGTCGTGCTGGAAGAGGAACGGCTCGTCACCGAAGTGTTCCCACGGCGCTGGAAGTGCCCCATTATCCAGAATGATTCTGTAGCCATCGGCATTGAGGTTTCCGCCCATCTTGATGAGCGGGCCCAGTCCAGTCCAGGAGAAACATCCCAGGTGTTCACAGGGGTGTCCCAACTCCTTTAATCATGTAGTGTATATTCTACGCGGTACGTTTGGTGAAAAAAGAACGAAGCTCAACTAGGAAAAAAAAACCCGTCCCAACTGTGGTTGCTCCATTCTTTTATGGGGTTGTTTTGCTGCTATTGGAGCTGGAGAATTAGTTTTAATTTTAAAGACTGCATAAATTTATTGAACTTTGCGAGAGACAAACACTTGATGTTATTTCTCAAAGTAAAATTTTCAGTTAAATGAAATTCTGTATGTTATTTTGGCAGATAGAGGCCTTGAGTGCAAATAACATGAGATTAAAATTACTAGTTTATTCTAAAATTAAATAACAGTGTATCTATGATATTTATCTAAACATATACCTTAGAAAATATGATGGTATTGAAAATAGCAAACTTTGATAAAATCAAGAAATTCAAATTACGATAGTGGCTAGGAAATATTTTGAACAGATCATTTTTTGTTCTAAAATGAAACATTGTTAAAGCTTCTTTTTTTTAAACAGTACAACAAAATTTATAAAAAAAACCTTCTCTTTTAATACGATAGAGAAAAAAAGACATTTATAATTTCAGATTATATCATGCTTCTTGACCACAAAATTTCATAAATTTTTTTCATTAATTATTTTCGTGTTGCTATATATAGAAATAACCTTGGATTTTTCATAATAAATTAACATATCCTCTTGATGTCTAATCATCGCGATATACTTATCATAATCTTCGAAGATTATTAATATTTTCTCCCACCCTGTACGTTCGATCATACCCTCTCTTGTTTCACTTTAATGAGACTCGCAAAAGTGTTTGGTTTCAGGTTGTCAGTTTTAAAGTTGGCGAAAGTAGATGGCACTTTTCTCCCAAAACCCACAAATTACTCGAGAGGTTCACCTTAGCCTACGGGGTCCTGGAGCGCAGGTCGCCGCACTAATCCGCCTCTCTTCGGGGGAATTAACCAATGGGAACTGCCGCTTGTTCTCCTTTTCTCGACCCTCGGAATCTCTATGCACCCAATTACGCTGTTTAGTCGAGAGAAAGCGAAGACAAAGTCCCCGTGTGGCTAAACCCCCACCCCCCTTCCCCCCTTATCTTTTTGATTAGCGCTCGTAGTCTAAATTAAATCTTGTTACGCACTAAGCGAATTTGATAGAAGATCGACTCAGAGAAAAATGGCACAGAACGTTTTATTTGCTTTCTTTGATTGCCGGATTGTGTTTCGGTTTTCGCTTAAGTCGAATTTTATCTCTATCCCTATAAGACGGTTCAAGTTGTAATCGGAATCTAAGCTCTAATCCTTTCTTTATATAACTGAATTTTTCTTGTTATATAGACTTTATCATATAAAAAAAAGATATTGACAATTCTTTTCCAATTTTTTTGTATTATTCTACATATAATGATAAAAACTAATTTCATAGAATATGTCAATATGCCTCTTCTTTTTGAAAATGTAATTTTAGCGAATTGTAGAAATAAGAATAATTTGATAAGAAATAAGAATAATTTAATATTATAATTACAATTTTTTAGAGAAAGAAATCTGTTATAACTTTTTTCTTTAGTTTACCATTTATTGGTCCCAACTTTTCCTCGGATAATCTTGATTAAAATCCACGGCACTGATATAGCAGTTTTTCAGTCTTCGGGATATTTATAACTCGTTGATATCGATTTGTTGACAATTTTTCTGAACTGTGTTTCGTAATATTTAAATTAGGAAGAGGTTTTTTTTACAAGATCTAGCCTTTAATTAAAATTTTTCAAAACGTATAGATGAAACCTTTCCGCGAATTAATGGAAAATTTTTGATCTGATACTTCTCAGAAATTCCAGGCAGAAAACAGAGTTGATTAATTTCACTTCCTTGACGCTATAAGAAAGCATGCTTCATTTGCAGATTTCTCCAGGAAGTGAATAAACTTGATACTCATATTACTTTTAAGAAAGTGATTAAAAGGAAGAGTATTCCATTATGCTATTTAACATAATTCAGGCATAACAAAAATATTACAATACATGGCCCAAATAACGTCTACCAATAATTATCCTAGTACTAGAAATTTCACCTATCGCATGACGGATGTCAACCGTACAGGTTGAAAGGTAAAGAAATGAAAGTGGAGCATCAATGATGTTCAAAACTTATATTCTGCAGCAATATAGGCTACTGTTCATCTGTATTTAAAATAAATTGGGCTAGTGCGAGTCGGACTCGCGCATCGAGGGTTCCGTACTACCATATAGACATATAAAAGTTCGGAGTTCGGCTTTTATAGACATATAAAAGTCGAAATTTATAAAATAAGCGCTCTGAACAAAAAGTTTTCAAATATTAAATTAACAGATTACCTGAAAAAAGATTTTATGTTTGGCGTTGCGCAAGTCCAACTCACACTTGGCCAGTTTTTCATTATTTGTTGTAATACTTTAGAGTTTTTTTATACATAAAAAAACAACCAAAAAAATCCCCAAAAAATAAGAAAAAAAACTTTTTATATTTTTTATTATTTATTAGACAATCCGCCATCCGCTATAATAACAAATACTCTGTGAAAATTTCAACTGGCTACCTATTCCCGTTCAAAAGATACTATCCTTAAGAATATTATCTTCAACACAACAATCCCTGCTTTGAATAGACCAAGAGAATTATTTTTTTCAGTTTATTTATTTAATTAAATAACAAGGACAGAGTATTGTCTTGCCACAACAATCCCTGGCTTCGAACGGATTGTTTTAACTTTCTTTGTTGGCCTCGGACGACCGGACGGACCGACGGATAAGAGAATTAGTATATGGGTCATTCCATGCAAGTTCAGGCAGGCATTGGCACTGACCTCTCGGATTTTAATGAAATTTGGTATATACAGTTGCCCTAAGGAGTTGGTAATAAATGCCAAATATTATTATTTGTTTTTCATTTTTATGGAAGTTACGGACATTTAAAGTTTTCGAAATTTGAGTGGGGGCCTTATCTATGAAGTACTGTAACTTCGGTTGTATTTTACTTAGAAAGATGTGATTGGTGACATATGAAAGCTCTTTAACTGTAGATTCTATATAAAAAAATTTAAAATTATATTACGCATGCGCAAATATTTGAATTTAATAAAAATATTTTATTTATGCAAATTTCTCAAAAGGTGGATATTTTTTTCGTTAAAAAATTATTAATATCTTACGCATACTTTCATAAAAACAATACAAAAAATTAAAAATTGTGTTTTGCTCCGTTTTTAAGATATTAATTTTTAAAGTTCGAGTCCCAAGCCACAATACATCCGTTTGTATGTTACAGTTCTTCAGAAGGCATCATAGAAATATAAATTTTGTGGTAATATCCGATTGTCATAAACATTCTACAGCTGTTTTTTATTCCCTTCAATGTGAACTCATTAAAAGAAAATTCAATAAATGTAGAGAAGATACGAGGGTTGATCGAAAAGTAATGCCTCAATGGCTGTAACTTTTATATTTGTTAACCGATTTTCAAAATTCTGTTTGTATCTGATACTGACATTTGTCCTCTATGTAATGCATTTATTCACTTTTCGACATTATCCCCATCCCTTTCCACTCGGGTGAACCCGTCGGAGAGGAATTCCGAGGTTGTTGTCGATACCAGGATTGAATGGCAGCTTTGGACCATCTTCTGCAGCACGATAACGCTCGCCCGCAAACAATCGTCACACACAAGAGGTGCTGCAGCGGCTACTGCTCAAAAATGAAAAACTGCTGTTCAAAGACGAAAGATCTTTGTGACTTTCACCACTTGCCAAAGAAGAAAAAGCACCTTAAGGGACATTCAATCCCTGATGACGAGATAAAAGAACAGTTGCACGTTGTGAAACACTCTGCTCAATATGGATGGTGAGATTTGCTGAACTTCAGTTGTGATTTCCTCCTTCAGCTCAGGCAAAGTGTGCGGATTGTTTGCATACACTTTACCTTTCAAGGCACCCCAAAAGGAAAAAATCGAGAGGTGAGTGGTCCGGCGAGCGTGCAGGCCAGATGCCACGCAAGATGATTCGATCAGCAAAGACGTCCTGCAGAGAGTGCATTGATGTGTGTGCTGTACACGTTTCCATGCACTACTGCACACCAACTTTTGAATCACCCTATATAATGAAGCCTGTATCAACTCATTTGCCTCTGCAATTCATCTCTTTCTTCAGGGTAACTCAGAATGACTGACTCTGAGGAAGTGTAAAGCAAATATACTTTCTTTATTACTAACAATTCGACATCATAATGCAAATTTATATTTTCTTACTAAATTATCTTCTTATTTAACAGGTGCTCAATACTTTTCTGACTTCTGAAAAAAAATCTGAAGTTCTAAGAAACATTTTTTCTATTGAAATAATTATTATTGTAATGTTACTATTGATTTTATTTTTTCGTGTAATTATAATTAATAATACTATTTATGTAAATAGTAAATAAATGAATGGTCCCAAGGTTCCACGCTTTCTTTTCCCTGTACGAGTAGTCAAGTCCCTACTACCTGACTCCCACTGCTTGGAGCTCAAGCCTTAAAAATTAATATCTTCAAAACGGAGCAAAACACAGTTTTGAATTTTTTGTATTGTTTTTATGAAAGATATTAATAATTTTTAACGAAAAAAAATTACCCACCTTTTGAGAAATAAAATATTTTTATTAAATTCAAATATTTGCGCATGCATAATATAATTTTAAAAATTTCATATAGAATCTACAGTTAAAGAGCTTTCATATGCCACCAATCACATCTTTCTAAGTAAAATAAAACCGAAGTTACAGTACTTCATAAATAAGGCCCCCACTCAAATTTCGAAAATTTTAAATGTCCGTAACTTCCATAAAAATGAAAAACAAATAATAATATTTGGCATTTATTACCAACTTCCTAGGGCAATTGTATATACCAAATTTTATTAAAATCCGAGCGGTCAATGCCAAAACTGTAAAATTTCTGCCTGAATTGACGTGGAATGACCCATATTAGATAATAGCGCAATATATCGGCAAATTCCTGTACATTTATGCAATTTGCATTTTATGCACTGTGCGAGAAGATCGTCCTTCTCTTTTTGAAAACAAAAGGCATTACAAGGATTTTTCTTTTGTTCCTCTCGTGCTTGTATCTACATAGGAGCAATCAAACAACATATATTTCAAAAATAATTGTCTAAATCGAAAGACCAATTATTGTATCCTAATGTAAACCGAATCTACTTAAGCGTAATGCAAAATGAACCGGAATATAGGCGGTGCGAGATGATGTAATACTTTTTAGAGCTGTGCCTAATATTGCCCAGCTTGGTGTTGCCATCATCATCCACTAGGCGATATTTGGCACAAACATTTTTCATGATTGAGAAATTCCAAGACTGTGATATCCTACAAAAGGAAGCACGTACATCTGTAAGTTTTGTCAGAGTAAGAATTGCTAAATAACGAAGACTGGACTATGTTAGAAATCACACAATGAGTGGTGGGTGTATTTGGAAGGTTGTCTGTTTTCATTTAAAATCGCCATCTCATGTAATCTCTTGTTCTTCAACACCTACACAATTTATCACACATTGAACTTAGTAAATGTATAATCTAACCACAGCAATATGCATTTAGACCCAAAACGTATTTCTGCTTAATATATTTTTAAATTTTCCGTTTCATATTGCTGAAATAAGCTTTACGTTTTAAATTAAATACACTGCCAGCCTTATCGAATCTGCGATTGGTGAACGACATCTGAAAATGGTTTACATTGCACTTTATAGCTAAATTAATTTTACACAGAGCCAAAAAGCACATAAACTTTCTTATTTGACAATTTTCTCTTTTCCTGTCTTGTCGACTGCTTTAATTGTTTACATCGGTTATATACAAAATCGAGTTTGGCAGGATGGTGTTCAAGATATTGCAGACCTATTGGTGGAAATGTGGCAGAGCACTATGCTGTTAAAAGGTAATGTCCATATTGATTATTTGCAGTTATGGGATGAGCCAGTTTTCAGATATTTCCCGACTGATGTGTTTGGTGACAATTTCTTCCGCCAATAAAAACGGGCCATAAATTTTGAGGTGACTAACAATTCAAACAAAATTTAAACATAGGATTATTCAGCATAACCATACTTTATCACCACATGGATTATTAGCCGAAAGAAATTCACGAAACTGCTGCGAGCTTTTGCAACTCATACATATTCACGAAAAAAATTCACGAAACCGCTAAAAATTGTATACGCACCTTAAGAGTAGATAAATAGTTCAATAGAAAAATATTATTGTAAAATAATAGTGGTAATTTTGTAAATAATAAATAAGGAATAGTAATTTTGATAAATATTGTAAAATAATAATGGTAATTCTGAATACTCTTATTTGTAGTTTTCATACTAAACTTCGATTCTTCTATTTATTATTTTAAATTACTTTAAAATTATGTAGTTTATTATAATGCAGAAGTTCCTTTTTCAGCTTGAATTTAATTGCTTTTGATTTATGGGGTTAATAATTTTATTTTAAAAAAAGGTGATTAGCCTTTCATTGCATGTACATATAATATTGTATAAGGTGATATAAGCTAGTACATATTTCAATCGATTTAATAAAAACGACATTTATTTTTCTGCGAGCTTGTTACTTGAATTTGATAAGGTTCATGCTAAATGGATATATATTTTATTAAATCAGTTGACTATAGAATTTTTTTATTTTAGCTTAAGTTTGGTCATTTAAGTATCATTTATAATTTTATATATTATTTTTCAGAATGCTAATCATGGCAGAAAATTATTCAAAAAACGTCCATTTTACTATATCAAGTTTTATTCATTTGGAAAATTAGTCGACTAATTCCAAATGAATAAAACTTGATATTGTAAAATGAACGTTTTTTGAATAACACTAGTCAACGCACATTTTGTGACTAAGACAACACATAATGTTCTTAGTAGTAATTTGTATGTAGAATCCGAATCTGCTTTTAGATTTTTTCTATCACATCACGTTCCCAAGTTATGCACTATGAGACTTCTATGTTAAAGTAATGGGTGTGAAGAGAAGCGTCTGCATTGTTAAACTATCCATATTTTGGGGCCGAAAGGAAATTTACCAGGCCCCAAACTAAATGATTTAAAAATGTTTCATTGTAAAACAAGAAAGCTCTGCGTGTTAGAGAAATTTAAAAATTATATTCGTAATCAGCAGAAAAAATATACCAAAAATCACTCACTTTCATTTTGTCACAAGAAAAATCCTAAATTTTGTTGTCCAGTGTAATTAACAACATACGATACAACGTAAGATATAAAATAATTTAATGGCAGAAAAGCTAACAATTTCGGAATGAGTAAAACTTTAACTTTTGTACAGGGTGGTTATAATGGGGAAGAATGTATAACATTTTTCAAGCAAAACACCAGATGGCGAATTGTACTACCCACCCTAAAGCAGCCATTTTTAATATTAACCTACGGGGAAAACGGCGGTTTTAATTGAAGTTTTTTTAAGTACGAGGGGAAACAATTCGGTTTTCAAAGATTTATTAAAATTCAATAATAAATGAAAATTGTTAGGATAAAAATTGTTTAAGTGCCAGATGGATTTTCTTATGAAAATTCGCATAAAAAAATACCGCTTTTTTTAAACATCATTTTGCTGAGCTACATAATTTATTAATTCCATAAAAGTGTTTAGCCTGGCATCTTTTAATTTGAGAAAGCAATAGCTATTGCAAATTGTTAAATTTTCACTTCTGTTAAAAATTTTTATTATAAATTTATTTTAAAAATTCATTTTAATTAAAAATAAGAACTTGTGAAAAAGTGATAGATATCAATAAAGATAGTGAGACATTTAATATTTTTAACATCACCATTTTTATTAATTCAGAACAAAAAATTGTAGTTTCTCCCATAGGTTAACATTAAAAAATTGCTGCCTTAGGGTGGATAGTACAATCTGCCATCTGGTGTCTTCTGATGTCTAAATTCTCCCTATTAAAGTGACACCATTTAGACCCTTCTAGCGGCCGTTCTGGTAATCAGATTTTGACGAAACTTGAGATATATGTTATACAGACTACGGGGCAGAGAATTTTTCAATAAAAAAAATTAGTTCACATTTTGACCGCTACGTCAAAATATGGCGCATGAATAATAACAAAAACAAGTTAGAAGCAGAGAAATTTATAAAATCAGAGCATTTGTTCAATGTGCATTCTATTTGTATCAATAACATGTTCAAAGCGCATTATTGCATGTTCCACAGTAGAGCGAAGGGTTTCCTGAGGAATCGCAGTGATATGGCGTATTATGCTTGCTTTCAATTCAGGGACAGTCCGTATTCTTCCTCCATAGACATTATCTTTCAAATATCCCCACAACTAGAAGTCACAAGGGGGCCATGCAGTTGGAAAAGTTCTCGAAATCACCCGATCATCTCCAAAATGAGCATGAAGCAGTTCCTTCACTTGTCGTGCAATGTGTGGTGTTGCACCATCTTGCATAAAGACAGTAGTATCTAAACATTGTCTTTCTTGTAAAGCAGGAATGACTTTCTGCAGCAGAAGTTCGCAGTAACGAGCACCAGTGATTGAACTTCTTTTAGTGCCTTGAGGAGTGTTCTCTTCAAAGAAAAAGGGGCCAAGAATGAAATGTGAAGTGAATCCGCACCATACAGTTACGTAATCAGAGTGCAAAAGCTTTTCATGCACAACCATCGGCTTTTCAGTACCCCAGATGCGACAGTTTTGAGCATTCACTGCTTCGTCTAGTGTGAAATGCGCTTCATCTGACCACAAAATGTTCCATGGCCATGCATTCTAGCCAGAAACTGGCAAGCAAAATCAGTGCTTTTTTCCGGATCTTCATGAAGCAACTTTTGAACCACCTGGATCTTGTATGGATACGACTTTAAAATGGAACGCAAAACTTTTTGTACGATAGACCACGAATTAGACAAATCACGTGATACGTCTCGAGCACTTGCTGAAGAATATTGGGAACTTGAAGCACTCTCCACTACAGCAGCAGCAACGTCTTCCACAGTCTCATTTGCAATTTGTTTCTGTCCTCTCCCTGGCAGCACACCCACCTCACCAGTTTCTTCAAATTTCTTAATCATCTTTTTTTAAACTATTAATGGATATAGGCCCATTTCGCAAGTTTTTCAAATGTCGATATTCTCTTAGTGCAGCAGAAGCATTATTGCAGTTCTGGTAAAACAACTTCACCAATAAAGCTCGATCCTTTTTCACCAAATAAAGCCATAATTTCACTGTCATTTTAAAGATTTTCTAATTTTACATCTCATTTGCATAACGTCTCTGATTGAGTAAAAATTCTCAGATAGTTTCTTACATGACCAGTGCCATATTTTGACGTAGCGATCAAAATCTGATTACCAGAACGGCCGCTAGAAGGGTCTAGATGGTGTCACTTTAATTATAACCACCCTGTATGTGAAGGACGGCACCAGCTCGGACGGTTGCTGATATTTACACAAAGAACTGTAAATTATTATATAGTAATTAATTATATTAGTAAATTGAATAATTAAAAAAAATTCTATAATAAAGTGCCTATGGGTCAGGACTTTTGCACCACTCTGTGTATTGACATATTTATTTGACTAATAAACTTTTTTTTAGGAATTCATTAGTTCACAATATAGGATACTCTAAAAATTACGAGGATGAATACATATGTATAGCAATTATTATTACTGCTCTTCAGATATGAGTAAGAAAAGATAAAATTTCAGGAAAAGCAAAAAAACGTGAATCATTTTCTCTTTAAGTACTCGCACAGGAGGAAATCACAGAAAGAAAGAAGTGGAGAAGGCGGAGAGGAGGTTGGAGGCCTTTTCAACTATTCTATTGCTCTCTTGTTTGAAGCCGACCGCCGATGGTTTTGTGAGAATGCATCTCGGGAAGTAGTTTTCTTTTTCCATAGACTTGGAAACAGCTTTTTCCTTTTTAGTGCTTGGTTATGCGCGGCTGCTTTGCTTCTCTATTATTCAGTAGCTAATGCTCCAAAGATGCCTCGCAGAGTTCGCCTGATGATCTCCTTCCATAGCCCCCTTTTCCTCATTCATATGGAGACTGACATCCTGCCTTTCTTAACTCGTAAAAGAGCGGCCGGTGGCGTCGTCCTGCAGCAAAAAAGGGTCACGGGATCACGGAGACGGCTCATCGTTCGAGAACTTCTTTGGCTATTGACGGACAAAGTGGAATTCTGCGCGGCTCATCTGCTCAACGGGTGACCACGCCTTTTGCCGACTTCTGGAGGCTCTTTCTCGCGACCAGTTGCCAAATAGTAGGAGTAGTGGCAATGCCTTTTGTGCACATCGTTCCAACTCTCTCCTCCATTCCTCCCTTCTACTCCCCTCCAACCTCAGTTATGATGCGCTGACTCAGAATGGAAGAGCGAACGGCGGCTTTTCTAACGCCTCGGATTGCCTTGGTCGTTTGCGCAATATTTCTGAATTATATTTCGCTAAGTCGAGATCGATAACTGCCAGAACTCAAGCACAATTCGAATTGCTCATTGACTTTTGCTTCCAAATTTTGAAAATTTGGCTTTACTGAAAACCGGAAAGAGTTAAGAGAAAAATTTTAATATGAAAAATTAAAAATATATCTTCCTCACGTATTCGAAATATTTCATTTAACCAGCAACGATGCACTAACTTTAACCTAACATAAGAATGCTAATATGGTATTTTGTTTTTAATTTTTATAGAAAAGAAACCAGTTTTAAGAAATAATATGTTGCATATTGTTACAATACACAGTCTTTAAAGTTCACATATAAGCTTATATTTCAATTATTAAAACACTTTTTTTAATTTTCAATCTTGGTAGAATTAATACAATAATCTGATTATAAAAAATAAAATAAGATAGTTATCTGTTCATAAGTGTATTAATATATGTAAATTCATGTACATAATTACGAATATCTTACGACTTTCTTAGCTTTAAATTCGACCTATCTTCAAACATTTGCTTTTGTCGCCAGAATACCGGAGATCTGGAATTCATAATTAGATAAATATGTGTATATAAAATTTTGTAAATTTAATTTAGAAATCTCAATACACGGCTTCGCTCTGTTGAAATGCTTTGTACAGCTGAGTCAGTTTTACGTCATGCCGGAGAAAATGTGTAGAATAATGTATGTGGTTTCGAAAGTGGGAGAAAATAGAATGAAAATGAAGCAATACTTTGATCTGACGTTTCTTCATCCTTTTTAATTAAATTAAACCAGTTGTTAATGTTGAAAAGTCTTTTCTGCTTATAGATCATGACGGAAAATATTATAGAGATAAATAAATTATCGAAAATCAGTCACGATAGAATATTTTCCAAAGGAGAAAGAAAATCATATTTGTTTATGCCAGACAAGATTTTAATTCTAACCTAAGACAACGAATGCTTTAAACAACGAAGAAGTTGCTTTTACAAAATGTTTGAAAATCCAAATTCTAAAGACACTTGGGAGTGTACCTGATAAATTATAACAGTTGAGAATACATGAATTTTAATGTCAGAACGATGTTAAAGCATCGATGTTAATTAATTTTTTTTACTGAAATTTTTTATTTAAATCTGAAAATTTTTTTTCGAAATTTTTTATTTTAACGTCAAATTCGGATATAGCATCAAAAAATAAATAAAAGTTTATATAGGCACACATGGCTTATCTCTTTGGGAACATGGACAAATTGGCGGTTAAACTTAATATATTTTTTTTCCATTTTGGCCATGTTCCTGAAGAACATGTGTGCTTCTTATGAGTTTTACTTACTTTTTTAAGTTCTTTGCAAATCTCAAATCAAAATTAAAAAAATCGAAAAAATTAGCAACAGAACGATCGACTTCGTGAATTCAGTAATGATGGTTTTAACGAACGGAGAAATTCTCGAGCTTCAAGCCATCGGCTTCCACTTTGACTGTTTAGCAACCTTTAGGACACTTTGAGACTGTTTAGCTGTAACAATGGGGAACGTCGCACATATGGACGACAGTCAATGGACACCAGACGATAAACAAGCGAACGATAGAAAACTGGAAGATAGAAAACTGGACGACAAAA